>JAFMPE010129635.1:0-10242 GCA_024759925.1 Ficus religiosa
TTCACCAATCACCTCCAAAATTACGTTCCTATTCTCGTAAATCCACCCGCTTAAACCCTATTGTTGGGAGCAAAAACCCAAAACCCCTCCACTCCACTCCACGCTGAACAAAAATCTTGAAGAAATCTGAAGGTCGTCAATGGCGGGTTCAGAAGCAAAGCTCAGAAACAGACGAACAGAGAACAAGAACAGGAAGAGAAAACAAAAGAGCGCCGAAGAACCTCGACCGTCTCCGAAGAAGCACCGTATTAGTGTCGAAGTCGAAGAAGAAGAAGCTTCAAAATCCCAACAATTAAAACTAAGCCCGGATTTTGACGAAGGTTTCCCATGGAGAAACCTGGAGTTGATTTTATCAATCCAGAACAAAGACCTTCATCTTCAAAGGTCAGCCTTTCCTTTTTCTCATCCTCGTCCTTGATTATTTTCATCTCTTTTTCGTTAAGGTTGTTTGGATCTCGAGAAAATCTGCGGTTAATTTGATAAAGTTAAGACTTTGAAAGTTAATTTTTAATCTTTTGCGTACGAATACCAAAACAAGAGGTTGCAATGCTCACTTAAGCTCCGACAGCGGTTAATTTGATATTGTTAAAAGACTTTGAAATATATATATATATATATATATATATATAAGAAGTAAGAGTTAAAATTGAAGTGTCCATTTTAGCTTTTGTAGTAATTTGATCAGTAGACTCAACAAGGATGTGATTACACGTGTAAATTTATGCTTGATTACTAATCTTTCACGACTTAGTTGTTCCTGTAATTACGATAATTGAATGTGTAATAAAAAATGAGGGTATTTTAGTGCAGGAAGGTGGAGCTAGCTTTTGATTTTGTTGGATCACAAGTCCGAGAAGCCGGTGGTGACGATCAGGATTTTGAGACAGTGAAGATTACGCGTGTGGTAATTTTTCTAAATGATTGGGTCCAGTCGTTGTTGATTCCCTCAGGGAAGAGAATTAAGACTGATAGGGAGAAATCTGATCTTCAAGTTATTGAGACATCTTTGGACTTAAGATGCTGGAAGATTTTCAAGTTCTGCTTGGAGGAGTCTCTGAAATTGAAAATTTCTTTGAGTTTTTCGAGGAACCTTTTGCAGTCTATTGGTTTTATAGCTAAACATACATTGTCCCAGCTCAACAATAAATCTTCTTGTCTTATAGAATCATGTTTCGCTGGTGATGGGTACAAGTTGCTTAGAACCGTTCTTGATTGTGTCACTTTAGTATTTTCTTGCTCTGGTGGTCTTTCGAATGAAAATTTGGACCTTTGGCTTTCAACTATTGTTGCCGTGCTGGAGCTTGTTCAGAAAATCTATGCCGAGAATCTTGACAACAGCAGTGCAGGTGTTTATGTCCTGCAGCTCTCGTGTTCGGTATTTGAGCCGTTTGCCAAGTTTTTGAGGGCACACCCTACTAAAAAAAATGGATTTCATGATTTTATTGATAAACTTCTTGAGCCTCTGTTGCATCTTTTGGGCATCTTGCAGCATCAAAATAATGACGGTTTTGCTGAGGGGAAAAAAAATTTATTGAAGCTACTCGAAGATGTTTTTTCTCATGGGTTGTTTCATCCCGTGCATATTGAAGGATTCTTGAGCTTAAATAGCACCGAGAAGTATGTTTCCGAGAATAAAAAAGATTCCAAAACAGTCATTAAGAGTTATCACAGACACTTGTTTGCCAAACTGGAGGGGATTGTGGCTACAAAGAAGGAGTTGGCAGCATGTAGTATGGGAAAACTCTTTTGTTTGCTTGCTGCTCGAGTTACAAATCTGAAAGGAGCTCTAGTGATGTCTGAGAGCGCTAAGATGACCGGGAAAACTGATTGTTCAAGACAATTAGAAGGCATTTTTTTGGATCATACTTCTAAAATGTCTTTTGAGAGTAGCAACCTGGAATCAGAGAAAAGTTGTTTCTCACCTTATTTAACTGCAGACAAACGGAAGTCTCTTTTTGATTTTTTTGTATTGCTTATGGAGCCTCTTTTGCTTGAGATTAATGGCTACCTCGAACACAAACGTGGGGTGGGAGCTGTATTGTTAGATGCCCATTGCACGCTTAAATCCATTAACAGTTTGCTTGCTAGCTTTATGCATGAAAAGGTATACTTGAGAACCGAGGACACTTCAGAGGGTGCTTGCGTTACTTTCTTGAAGAAAGTATATGAAATGATTACGTCACTGTCCTCCGCTTTTATCAGGTCGTCTAAGCTTGATGTTGGTGACAGAAAAGAGATAGAGATGTTAACTTTATTAGCTGAGGAGGTAGTTGTGGCTGTTGGTTATCTTTTGGAAATTGAATATGAGATCATGGGGAATGATTTGATAAGCTTATGGCTTATGATGCTTTCTCACTTGGTACTTGGGCTTTCTTTGACTGATGAGCCAGAACGATCTCCATTATTTCATAAGATATCATACCTCAGTTCCCAATTGTTTAATCTTTACAGTCAACTCCGCCAGGTTGGTAAAAGATTTTTTTGACAAATTTCGTTTTATTTATTTTTCCCCCTCTTTTTGTGCGTGTGTTTTGAGATTTTTTTTGTCCCTCCAAAACCAACTCTTTCGGACTTATACTTTGAATCCAGCTTATGCATTAGGAAGGGACAAGTACAATATAAAAATTATTTTGGCATCTGAATCTTTTTTATTTTTATTTTTTTGGGTTAAGATCTGTGTGCAAGTTCTTACTTCATCCAATTAATGCAGGTGAGCAATGCTGTTTTCACGTTGTGTGAAGCAATAAGGCTCTTGATTTTGCATGATGGTGACGTGGAGGTGAAGTCCACTAGATTCTTGACTCCTTTACATGAAAAAGCTCATGCGGAATCAGTTGGGACGCTAGTATGTTCTCAAGAGTTTAAACTTGCCATTCATAAAGCTATTAAATCAATACCAGAAGGACAGGCAAGTACATGTCTTCAACAGTTGAATTTGGATATATCAGAATCTCTGGAATGGATTCAGGGTGGCAATTTAGTTGCTGATAGAAACAAATTTGGCAAACTGGATTGTGGCGGTCGGTTTTATTTGCAAGCTGAACTTCTAGGTAGAGGGTTGTCTGAAGTGTATGCAATGGTGTTGAACTCACTGACTGTTACAACTGGTAATAGTGTTCTAGTTGGAGCGTCGATAAAGGACTTGATAACTCTACTGTGTCCTCACATGAGTTGTCTTGTTGGATTACAGCCAGATGCTGTCAACACGTTCCTCTTTTCTGTCATAGGAAAATCTTTCGACAATGAGCTAGCTGGAAACAAAAACAATTTGCAGAGTTTTAAATTTTCAACTCATTGGGTCCTTTTGTTTTTCTTTCAGTTGTACATGTCCTGTAGAATCTTATATAGGGAAGCAGCTAGCCTCATGGCTCCAAATGCATCGAGCAAGATGTCGGCAGCAATGGGGGATTCCCTCACGGCGTTTTCTGGTGGAGATTTGATGCAGAGGACTGATTGGAAAAACGATGGCTATTTCTCTTCATTTGGACAGCCTTCGGCTTCTCTTCTTATTGTCATTCAAGCTGTTTCGGACATCTATGTTCAGGATAGTGCTGCGGATTGCTGTCCCCTGATTTATGTAATGCATGCTATGGCTCTTCAGAGGCTTGTTGATTTGAACAGGCAGATAAAATCTTTTGAGTATCTGCTGCAAAATAATGATAATCTGGTTCAGAATAGTTTGGTTGATGATGCTGACTTGTCACATTATCATAAAAAGAATAAAAAACTTAGAAGGCACATCTCAACTCTGAGGCAGGAGGCAGAAGGACTTACTGGTTTCATGATGGAGTATCTATCACTAGTTTCTAAGAATCAACAGTCAATTTCCGCTTCAGACGGTACAACTTCTAAGGAATCATATGCTCATGAAAGTGATGAATGGGATTTTAGTGTTTCTTCTGTGAACAAAAGGACACTGGCTGCTGCAATTTGGTGGATTCTTTGCCAAAATATTGATATTTGGTCAATATATGCTGCTAAAAAGAAATTGAAGACGTTTCTTTCTATTTTGATCCATACTTCTGTTCCCCATGGGGGAAGTAGCTTCAAGCAGGTAGAAAAGCTTCCCAGCCATGAAATCAGCCAACTGAACGGGGTCACTGTGCAGCAAATCTCGTTAGAACTCTTCAATGACTCCATTCTGTATGAACAAAAAGTAAGCTGTTTCCCTCATCCCTTCTCTCTGCTTTTCATTTTGAGTTTCTATAAAAAGTGTTTTCTTCCCAATTCCCGGGTATTCATTCTCTCTCTTGCATTAGTTTGTCCGCAGATATTTTGCCTCGAGGTTCTGCCGTGCATTGGAGAAATCTGCATTACCATTTATGAATAATTCATCCTCCAATGTTGATTTTAAGTCATCACCTAACTGGATGGAGGTTTTATGGGATTTAGAGAACTCGGTAGCAATTGTTTCCAGGAACAAGGACGTCATGCACAATCATTTTTCTGCTGCAAAACCAGCTACATGTTCTTCTGGCAAGGCTTTCAATGCAAATGACAAGGAACCAAAGGCCACATCGTTATCCAGTGCGGAACTTACAGCTTCTCAGAATTTGTTGTATCTTTTGACTTGGATTCCAAAAGAGTTTTTTTGTTTAAGATCGTTTTCACTTTTGTTAACATCAATTCTCAACCTTGAAAGGTGAGTTCTCGGGACCAAGCTAGATGACTTTTTCATGTGACATGTTTCCATCGTTCTCCAACCTAAAATAGTTAACTTAAGACATCGTTATTTCTCTATTTACCTATTGTATTTCGTTTTATTTGCTTGTCTTAATGACATATGATGACACAAGGATTACTTTTTTTTGGCCAAAAATACTTTACCATGGTTTGAAAGACAGAGGATTAGTATAGTTATAGTGGTAAAATGAGAAATTTCGAAGAAACCAGAATTCAGTTCACTCTATTTATACAGTTTTTTTGTTTCCCTTAAACTGTACAATTGATATATGTATTTTGCAAACCATTTGATCGGAGCAAATCTCCCAAACTACATGATTTAACAGTTGTACTGATATTACTATTCCTTTGTATTTCAGGCTTGTTATTGGCAGCTTATCAGTTTATGAGGGTTCTTCAAACTCACATAATGATCATGAGCTCCTCAGATTGTTCTTATGTTGCCGGAAAGTCTTGAAATATACAGTTATGGCTTCTTGTGAGGAGAAAACAGAAGCTAGTCAAACGTCACTTAGTCAAATGTACACTGGAAAGCCACTTTCTGTTATGTGGATTTTCAAGTCATTGTATGTGGTTGTTGGTATTCAAGAGTTTCTTTCAAAAGATAGTGGTACTCAAGTTGACGATATCATCTTTTCCTTATTAGATCACACATTATATATATTCCTGACATTGAACAAATATCATTTTAGCCATGTTTTCCATTCCATTAAAAATCCTAAGAAGTCTTGTGACGAGCAACACGACGCTGGAGTGGATCATGAGCACAGTGATTTAACAAAATCCAACCGATGCACGAGTTCTTGTAGCTATAGTGAAGCCTGGAATAGTGTGTTCCATATTGCTAAGAGTTTGAGGGAACAGATGGAAAGCTTACTTATCCCATTAAAGCATGCCCTTCGTGATGAAAAAACTGGCGTTCTTACCAGTGTTGTAAACCTGAATAGGTTCTCCTCCATCATGTCTTGCTTTAGTGGGTTCTTATGGGGCTTGGCATCCGTTATGAAGCAAACAGATGTGAGAAGTGCTGATCATAAAGCAGTATTATCATGGTGGAAAGAAAAATCTAACACTGAAATCAACCTTTGTATAAATGTTTTTGAAGAATTCTCTAATCTACTGTTAGGAATGATGCTTTTAGGTGATGCTCAATGTTTACGAAAGGGAGGCGGCAAGAAAGATCTCTCGGGTGCAGAGGGGAAGGCTGATATTTCTAGTGGTAGAGAACAGGATGGTTCTGGAGATGGACTGACCTGCTTGGCGTCGTCAGATGGCTCTGATGATTCTGGAACCAGAGCTGTATCTAAGAAGGGGCTCCAGTTTACAGGTTCAAACTCTGCTGCTGATTTTCTGACTGCAGTCGATCCACTTGAGAACATACCTCTGAACAAGCCTTTCTTGAGGAAGTTGCTTAAAGGTGATTTTCCTGAAGCAGCATTTCTACTCAGACAGTTATTACTTTCTTCTTCAGCTATTTCGCGGCTAAATTTGCATGTCAATTGTGCTCACTTGTCTGCGGATTTGATGCAAATGTTTACTGGCATTTCAGAGATCTTGTTATCAGAATTAGTGGACTTGAACGTCCCACAACCCTTGTCTTTTGTTTGGTTAGATGGTATTCTTAAGTATCTGGAAGAGTTGGGGGCTCATTTTCCGGTGACCAATCCGACCTTGTCCAGAAATCTTTATGTCAAGATGGTAGAGCTACAGTTAAGGACTATAGGAAAATGCATAACTTTGCAAGGAAAAAGAGCTACTCTTGCATCTCATGACACAGAGTCCAGTACCAAATTGCTTCATGGTCATTTAGGACTTTCTCAGGCATCTATTCCTTTGGAGCCATGTGGTTTGGATGAATTTAAGTCTCGGGTGCGGTTGTCATTCACAGAGTTCATAAAGAAACCAGCAGAGTTGCATCTGTTGTCAGCAATTCAAGCTATAGAAAGAGCATTAGTTGGTGTGCGGGAAAGGACTACGGTGATTTATGACATACAAACAGGAAGTGCAAATGGCGGAAAAGTTTCCTCAATCGTCGCTGCTGGTATTGACTGCTTGGATTTGGTTCTAGAATATGTTTCAGGTAAAAACATTTTAAGGCATATATTATATTAGTAATAGCGTAATTTGGGTAGTTAGTTTTTTTTCCTATTAACTAAACGGATTGTCTTTCCTTGTTTTTCTCTGGGTTTAATGAGAAGTTGACAAACCAACGGAAAAATGTTAGCCATCAGCACTTTACTCTTTCCTTAGGTCTTTCATATGGATATAATCCTAGTAATCGTATAAGTAACTATCAGTTAGACACGATAACAACAAAATATTATAGATGTGACCCTGCGTGCGAACATGTTATTGCAACTTTAACATAAACCTTTTATGCATGGATTTAAGTGCCTATTACTTAGATTCTTCTGACCATTGATTTTCTTTCCAGGACGAAAACGTTTGAGTGTTGTTAAAAGGCACATTCGGAGCTTAATTTCCAGTGTGTTCAACATAATTCTACATTTGCAGAGTCCAATAATCTTCTTTGAGAGATTGATAGGTGATAATGATCCAGATCCAGGAGCCGTTATTCTTATGTGTGTTGAGGTACTGATAAGAATTTGGGGCAAACATGCTTTATTCCAAATGGAGACATGGCATGTAGCACAATCTTTGCTAATACCTGGAGCACTTTTTCAAAGTTTCCATCAGCTTAAACTTTCTAAAACTCCTATTCAATATAATTCGTCCACCGTTCAACATAACCTAATCTGTGATCCGGAAGGACGTAAGCAGTTTTGTGGTGTAGATAGGCGATTCTCAATTGACCTATTTGCTGCGTGCTGCCGGTTACTATATAATGTCCTTAAGCATCACAAGAGGTACTTTCTTTTCTTGATTATCCCAATGCTGCTTTACAGAATTGGATAGGAATGAAAATTTTTTATTTGTAATTAATTTCTTGGCATTTACTATTTGCTGGTTTTTGCGTTCCTAAATAAATGGCCACTGAATAATTGCTTGTGAACGGTTTGTATTTCTAGTGAATGCAAGCGAAGCATTGCTCTACTAGAAGCTTCTGTTTTGGCTCTTCTTCATTGTTTGGAAACAACGGATTCTCATTCAATGGTCAGAAATAGTTATTTTTCATTGGACGTGGAAGAGGGAGTAAAATGTGCTTATTGTCTGCGAAGGATTTACGAAGAGGTGAGTGTTGCTTCTATTAACAAGACTGCATGATTATGAGATGGATCTATAAATAAAAATCTTCAATTAATACTCATTAATTTTGATCTGTAGATTCTGTACTGTATTTTGATTTATACTTTCCTACATGTTCAATGTACCTTCCTTTGGTGTTCTACGTTGGTTTTCTATACACGTTCATTTATATAGCAAAATGGACTTATGGATCCAAACTCCACCTCAAGAATCCCGTTTCAGCTTGATATTTATTTGTCGTAGGCCATAGTCAATCTCATTTGGTCATGCATTGGTCAAGGAATTTTTTTTTTTGGGAAGTTTCTAATTGATATGTCGTACTGGCTCAAATCGTCCGAGTGACTACTCTAAAATGAAGATGAACGTACCAAGACATGCAATGGTTGGTCTTCAATGATTGCTTTATGTAAGAGTTTGACTTCCTTACTCTCTTTTCTATTTTGCAGATAAGACATCAGAAAGATGTCTTGGGCCAGCATTGCGCTCAGTTTTTGTCTACGTATATATGGGTTTATTCAGGCTTCGGCCCCCTTAAAACTGGCATCAAGAGGTAATTTCCATCATCTTCTTAAACACCTTTTATTTTTTGAGTCTTTTTCCCTGTTGTAAATGTTTGGAATACTTTTTTTTTTTTTTTTTTGGTTCTTTAAAAAAAAAAAAGGTGAGAGAGAGAGAGAGAGAGGGGGGGGGGGGGGGGGGGGGGCGGCGCGGTGGGAGACTTCGTGGCTGTTGATTGCTTTTCCAATCACCCCCTTATCCAATTGGATTGTCTGCCATATTGTTATTCTATATCCATATTTAGCTCGAATTATGGCAAAGTTAAACAATTGGATGACAATGGTAACACAAAATTAACCATCTTAGCGGAATCCTCAGAAATATTAAGTTCATGATTGGGGGATTAGAGTACTTGCCCGTCCCACAGCAGTGATTCTGAACTATAACTGATTACTATGCACAGGGAAATAGACGAAGCGTTAAGACCAGGTGTATACGCTTTAATAGATGCTTGCTCAGCCGAGGATCTTCAACATCTTCATACTGTATTTGGAGGTAAGCAATCTTGACACATCAATACTAAAGTTCAACTTTGATGGGAAATCTTGATAGTCTCATAATTTTATATTTGTTCTGTAGAGGGACCTTGTAGAAACACACTGGCAAATCTGCAGCATGATTACAAACTCAATTTCCAGTATGAAGGGAAAGTCTGAGACATCAATCCTATTCCTCTTCCGGGTTAGAATTGATGACCAATAGGCTAACATGTTATCTATGTACAAAAAATTTTGCAAAGATAACATGCCGTTATTCGTCACAAGGACAAGTAAGAAATCAAGCAGCTGACGGTGAGTGCATCATGCAAAGTGAGATTATTTTCACCCCTAAACATAGAAACAATTACATAAAATATACGAATTCTGTATGTTTATGTTTTGCATGTCTTATAAAATTATTTTATTGATTTTCCTGTCGACTAGATAATCGTTTGGATTTCTAGTCACTGATACATGATGTCTTTGTTTTATTTGCTTTTTAAATTATTTATAGTTATCCTGAATTCCTTTTAGTTTAATTCCTTTGTGGTCGGTTATGGCTATTCCTTGTGCCTCTGAAGGGTCCACTGCTTCGTCGTCTAGCTTGTAAGAAAGAATCTGCCTTTTTTAGTTACTTTTCATTTGCTTTGCTTTACTAGTGAGTGAAATATTCCTCCGCAAAAATGAGAGGGGGAAAAATAAAAAAGAGAGAAAAGGCTGGGTTGCCCGATTGATTAACTCGATTCCATATATATTAGACAACGATATAGAGGATTTGTTTCTTTACGGTTTTTTGTACGGTTTCTTGTGATTGGTTGATTGGAATTCATTAAAAATAGTGTGCGGACCTTTTCAGGGTGTCTTCTATTTACAGAGTTCACGCTGTATTTCCTTCAGCATTTCATTCGAATTCACTGATGAAACAGGCTTAACTTTTGGTGCATGTTGATTGTAATAGATGATGTCTTTGTTTTATTTGCCTTTTAAATTATTTATAGTTATCCTGAATTCCTTTTAGTTTAATTCCTTTGTGGTCGGTTATGGCTATTCCTTGTGCCTCTGAAGGGTCCACTGCTTCGTCGTCTAGCTTGTAAGAAAGAATCTGCCTTTTTTAGTTACTTTTCATTTGCTTTGCTTTACTAGTGAGTGAAATATTCCTCCGCAAAAATGAGAGGGGGAAAAATAAAAAAGAGAGAAAAGGCTGGGTTGCCCGATTGATTAACTCGATTCCATATATATTAGACAACGATATAGAGGATTTGTTTCTTTACGGTTTTTTGTACGGTTTCTTGTGATTGGTTGATTGGAATTCATT
>JAFMPE010129646.1:0-10240 GCA_024759925.1 Ficus religiosa
TGTGCTAGGCATCACGGCTTGGAATAAATCAGGTAAGAAATACGGATTCTACAACGCCATTCATACACACACACACATATATATATATATATATATAACATTAATTAAAGGAAACAAGAAATTGTAGTTACTCAAATTTATTTTTAAGAGCGGAAATAAATAGAAAAATCAAAATCAAGCCTCAATGATAATTTAAACAAAAAGTAAAATAAACTAGAAATACGAAATAAATCTTCCCCAAAGGCAAACAAATTCAAACTAAAATTGGATTCCTCTATATATCTTAAAATTCTTTCTCTTTCAAACTCGAGGTTTATAGGCACCTTTTCTTTTCCAAATCAGTGATTATGTTTCTTTGTATGCTTTTGAGTTCTCTCAATTTATTTCAAGATTTTGAAATCACTTGAATATACACTTCTTTCTAAGCAAACACATGATTCGTGTATTATATAATGAATTGATTAGTATTATTCTTAATAACCCACACAATTCATAATTTTTAGTAACACATGATTCGTGTATTATATAATGAATTGATTAATATCATTATTAATAACCCACGCAATTCATAATTTTTAATATCAAAAAATTAAAGGCCAAATTTCTTCAAACTATTGTTATAACCGCCGGCTATCCAAGTAGGAACAAAATAATGGCAAAAGGACAAGGATTATGAATATCCATTAGTTATGAACCATGAAATTTTCTTTCTGTCAGTTTAGATATCATTTTTAATAAAAATTGCCGTCACTCATTTTTCAAAGTTATATGGTGATACCAATCTACCATAGAGACTAAAAGAAAAGCTTGGAAATTTTGCTCAAAAAAGAAATGTGGAAATCAGATGGAACAAAAAAACGAGGAAAAAGGGCCGAAAAAATGAAGCAGAAGAAAAACCTGAGCGAGATTCTTAAATTGAGCAACGTAATTATATGTATTTTCTAAAATATTTGAATCTTTCCATCTCTAAATTGAATATATTAATATATATATATAGATATATACATATTATGTACATACATACATACAAATACGGACCGAAGTGTGGGTAATGTTTTTCGTGTGGGTAATGTTTTTCAATTTCTGTAGTCAATATGTTAAAGGTCCAAGAAAAACCTTTAGTCAATAAGCTTTTTTTTTTTCCTTCTTTTTTGAAAGGTCAATATGTTTATTTTTAATCATGGGCAAGAAGTTTGAAACTTTGGTAGTCTTCTGATAATTTCCAAATTCTATTGATGAAGACAAGAAACTCCGTTGGACATAAGTTTATTTTTTAAACATGCAACCAAATATGTATCACACAAAGGCATACCATTTGTTAAATATTTTAAAGGTACGAAAGTAAGGTAAAAAGATTGGTTGAAAAATATGCATATTTGCATGTTATTTAAGGAATTGTTAAATCTAACTTGAAATAATGCCTCATGGATATATTTCTTTGATTATTCAACCATTCACATTGATTTCCAACCAAAAAAACAAAAAAAAAACAAAAAACAAAAACAAACAAACAAACAAACAAAAAGTATTCATATTTTTAAACCTACTTGAGGCATGATGTATGATACGGAGATCAGGACCACCCAATTTCCAAACTACACGGCCTAAAATTGTTGTTGGTTTTTAGTTTGTTGTTTTTTGCTATTATTTTTTGTCTAAAATTTTTGGGTTCGGTTTCCTTTTTCCGCTTAGAGATAGGCGAGTGGGATGGTTTTTTTTTTTTTTTTTTTTTCTTTCGAGAGGGGAAGGAAGGGAGGGAGGGTATTAGGTGAGAGAGAGGAGAGAGAGAAAAACAAAAGATTTGTTTTTGTTTTTGTTTTTATTTTTTATTTTTTTTGCTTTTTTTTTCGAGGGAATGGTGAGAGAGAGCGAGGGAGGGAGGGAGACATTTTTTGTTTTGTTTTGTTTTGTTTGTTTTTACTTCTCTTTTCGAGGGAGTGAGAGAGAGAGAGAGAGTTTGTTTTTTTATTTTTCATAATATATAATTTAATTATCTCAATTTATTTATTTTCAAAAATTTAAATATAATTTTTTTATGTATTTCATATTTTAAGAAAAGTTTATTTCATATTCTATAGATTTTTCTATTTTCTTATAATTTCTTCTACACATTTCTTTATAAATAAATCACATTAATTTAAGAAAATACTTTTCATTAACATATTAAAATATTGTCTTTCAAACAATTTTTTTTATTTTTTATTTTAGTTACTTTTTGTGTATTAGTTATTTTTTTAATATTTCAGTCATTTTTATCTTTTTCATCTTTTTAATTAATTTTAATTAATTTTCTATAAATACATTCTTAAAAATCAATAAAAAATTTAATGAGCTTCACACACACCTACACGCTTAAAAAACTAGTATAATATGAAATTAAAATATGCCTTATGGATATATTTCCTTGATGATTTTACCATTCACGTTAATTTATGCTAAGTTTAGTCAAATTAGAGTGTTTAAAATACGCATTTTTATACTCAATTTCATCATGCCGCATCCAATGACATTTTTTCCGAGGGTAAACTCCAAATTCCACCTTAAATACTAGATCTTTCGTACATATCTCAATTAGAAAATGTAATCTATTTATTCAAATACGTGGTTATTTATCTTATTATTTTATTTTTTTTTAAGGGGAAATTTCATTAAACTCACTAAGGAGATACAAAAATACTAAATATACGTGAGACAAAACCCTTCAAAAGATATATGTTTGAGGCTCGATAATGGGGAATATACCTTGACACACTAAAATCAAGCACATGTAAAGCTCTTTTTGATAAAATCCCAACAGTTAATGGATTTTTCCGATTAATTGAGGGCCAAGACTTAGTAGCATTATGACCACTATAAACTCCGCATAGAAGTAACTCTAGCGGGACAAAAACACCATCAAGACTCAGGTCTGATGGATAAAACAACCAAATCGGAATGTGAAGAAACCAGCTTTGTTATTATAAATAACAAAAAGAAATAAAACACCCAAAGAAAAGACAATGAAGACATCGTCATTAATACACATAAACTGACACACCAAAAACAAAAATACCAATCACACAGAAATAGTCATTGCCGATAAAATGAACCACATTGTTGGGATAAACTAGGTTGTCAAAGCCGAGCTACTACAGGACCTCCCCAGCACATGATGACCACGCACCGCCACCAACTATCTCATTCCTGCCTTACTCCTTCTGACAATGCCTATCCTCCTGCCCAGCCTCGTCTTTGTCAAGACTCTTACCATATGATTTGCATCTTCATCTCTAGGGCCGGAAAACCAAAGACAAAACAAAAGTTGCCACTGAAATCCAATACCAAGAGAGAAAAATGATTGAGAAACCATAATCCTCATGCATTAGAGTGAGAAAGAGAAGAGAGACAGAAAGAGAAAAGGAAGTAAATTTTCTATCTCATTTCCAAATGTATAGTTAATTAAGCACATGAGAAAAAAAGAAAAAAAAAAACCTAAGGAATACCGGAAGCAAAAAGTATAGAGCCTTTATTTTCAATGACTTATTGCTAGTAGCCTCTATAAATGTGGCCTTGATTGTTGTTAAAAGGTCCAGCCATATTATTGGCACCCCAATCAACATTATCGTATTACACTTAATCCGATTCATTGCACAGAAGGCGTAAGAATATCATTGATTCTCTTTTCTAGTATTAAAAAAATAACACCAATCAAACTAAACCAAGTTTCACATGCTACTTATACTTTCTGGATTAAACAATACTTGCGTTACAAAATTAAGTTTCGTATTTAAATGTTAGCATACATAGGAAAGGTAAATAAAAATGATAAACATCATTATAGTTCAAATAAAAGTATGATACCTGTTGAGATTTGTTACTTGATTCTTTCCATATATAAAGATTTTATAGTTGTCAATTAAGTTTTGTTAATTATGTGGTAATAGTTGTCAATTTGATTATACATTATGATTTACAGGTTCTTCAATAAACATCAATGAGAAAAGACTTTGCTTTATTTTTCAAGTATACCTAACACTATACCTGATAGATCTATAGGTGTTAAAATCATGGTGAAATTACTAATTAAACCTTAATAATAAGAATAAGGTTAAAAGATCGCACAAAAAGAGTACTACTTCCTCGTCGTAGGGATCTATATCGTATCAATTTAAAGATGCATTGTCCCTTTTTGATATTTAACTGTTATATTAATTCTTCATTTTAGTTCTTATTTTCTCTTATTACCACATATACATAATTAAAGTAGATATATATTTGTGATTATTAGCCTAAAATTCCTATGTATACATATTTCATTTAGATTTTGACAACCAAAACTAGTGCGTGTAAGCCAAGTTATCTAAGTTAATTAAAGTACCATTTTCTTTTCAACACCGCCAATTCAATATAATATGCAAAAATTTTCAAATGTCAATTTGAGACGCACGTAACTTATGTATGCATAATTTACTTTTATTATTCTCAAACATGTTAAGCGGTATGCTAAAATAACCTATACCTTTTTATTTTAAAAAAATAAAAATTGACTATGAATATTACTAGGGATATCAACTCCAATCCCAGTATTTTAAATATCAACTCATGTATTATATTTTCATTTGTAAATATTATCAATTGATGTTACAATATTTTAAATACTTAGTAATAAAAAAATGACAACTCATATATATCATAGCTTGGTGTTCAAAAGTTGGAATTAGAGTTGATGTTCCATATTTCATTAACTATTTTCTGAGGGTAGAATTCATGTTTTACCCCAAGCCATGGTTGTCTTCTACTTGAATTGTAGGTGCAAGAGGCTAAACACCTTTTAGTTTACTTTTTCCACATCTTTTCTTAAACCACCGACTAATTAAATTTTAAATTTCAGTTATTACTTGTTACACCCCTTTATTATTCCAAAAAAGTCCCTCTAATTAAATTATAAATTTAATCCTTATTTCACCCACCACTCCATAAAAAAAAAATAAAAAAATAAAAATAAAAAACACCGTTTCTTAATTTTTTTTTTTTTAGTTTTTGCCTTCTTTTTTTTTTCTCCTAAACAATCTTTCTTCTTCTTTTGTGCGAGGTCCAAAGTGAAAAATCCAGTTTTTCAACATTTCACCCACCGCCGTCCCTATCGAACTTTGTCCAATATACCATATCACCCGTTCTCTCGTTAAAGTAATCGGAGGAAAGATGAATTGTTGGTACTTCATATCATCTTCAATAATCCTGTGCTAAGCATCACGGCTTCGAATAAATCAGATAAGAAATATGGATGCTACAACGCCATTCATAGACACACACACACACACACACATATAACATTAATAAAAGGAAACGAGAAATTGTAGTTACTCAAATTTATTTTTAAGAAAGGAAATAAATAGAAAAATCAAAATCAAGCCTCAATGATAAATTAAACAAAAGGTAAAATAGACTAGAAATACGAAATAAATCTTCTCCAAACGCGAACAAATTCAAACTAAAATTGGATTCACTCGAGGTTTATAGGCACTTTTTCTTTTCCAAATAAGTGATTATGTTTATTTGTATGTTTTTGAGTTTTCTCAATTTATTTCAAGATTTTGAAATCACATGACTATACACTTCTTTCTAAGCAAACAGAAGATTCTTGTATTATATAACGAATTGATTAATATTATTATTAATAACCCACGCAATTCATAATTTTTAATAATACATGATTCATGTATTATATAATGAATTGATTAATATTATTATTAATAACCTGCGCAATTCATAATTTTTAATATCAAAAAATTAAAGGCCAAATTTCTTCAAACTATCGTTATAACCGCCGGCTATCTAAGTAGGAACAAAATCATGGCAAAAAGACAAGGATTATGAATATCCATGAGTTATGAACCATGAACTTTTCTTTCTTTCAGTTCAGATATCATTGATAATAAAAATTGTTGTCACTCATTTTTCGAAGTTATATGGTGATACCAATCTACCATAGAGATTAAAAGAAAAGATTAGAAATTTTGCTCAAAAAAGAAAGAGGGAAATCAGATGGAACAAAAAAACGGGGAAAAAGGGCCGAAAAAATGAAACAGAAGAAAAACCTGAGCCTATGTACGAACGAGATTCTTAAATTGAGCAACGTAATTATATGTATTTTCTAAAATATTTGAATCTTTCCATCTCTAAATTGAATATATTAATATATATATATAGATATATACATATTATGTACATACATACATACAAATACGGACCGAAGTGTGGGTAATGTTTTTCGTGTGGGTAATGTTTTTCAATTTCTGTAGTCAATATGTTAAAGGTCCAAGAAAAACCTTTAGTAAGTAAGCCTTTTTTTTTTTTTTTTTTTGAAGGTCAATATGTTTATTTTTAATTATGGGCAAGAAGTTTGAAACTTTGGTAGTCTTCTAATAAGTTCCTAATTCTATTGACAAAGACAAGAAACTGCGTTGGACATAAGTTTATTTTTTAAACATGCAACGAAGTATGTATCACACAAAGGCATAACATTTGTTAAATATTTTAAAGGTACGAAAGCAAGGTACAAAGATTGGTTGAAAAATATGCATATTTGCATGTTATTTAAGGAATTGTCAAATCTAACTTGAAATAATGCCTCATAGATATATTTCTTTGATTATTCAACCATTCACATTGATTTCCAACCAAAAAAAAAAAAAACAAAAACAAAAACAAAAAATATTCATATTTTTAAACCTACTTGAGGCATGATGTATAATACGGAGATCAAGACCACCCAATTTCCAAACTACATAGCCTAACATGTGGTATTAGAGACATATTCCATATATAGTCATGTATACACACAAAATTAATCTTGAAGAAAAATCGGATCATAGTTGTTCGGCTTACAATAGATGAAAAACATTGACATGTTGGAGGATCACGATGGAGTTGTGATCCTTCCTGGTTTGGTTGCTTGAGAATGATGAACGAATAGATCATCGTTTGGAGTTTGGAAATAGGAGGGCTGCGATGACTGTGGGCTTTGTTCAAGGGGGGATAGTTTGGAGTGCTTGAACAACTATCCCACGTTGGTTAGACATGAAATTGAGAATGAGTTTAAAAGAATTTTGACTATAACTTTTAACATATTAACTTTTTGAGTTGAAACTCCAAGACCTAACAAGATAAGATGCCGTGAAATGAGAAAAGTGTAATGTGTAATGTAGTTTGGAAATTGGGTGGTCCTGATATCTGTATTACACATCATGCCTCAAGTAGGTTGAAAAATATGAATAGTTTGTGTTTTTGTTTTTCTTTTGGTTAGAAATGTGAATGGTTGAATAATCAAAGAAATATATCTATGAGGCATTATTTCAAGTTAGATTTAATAATTCCTTAAATAACATACAAATATGCATATTTTTCAACCAATCTTTGAACCTTGCTTTCGTACCTTTAAAATATTTAACAAATGGTATGCCTTTGTGTGATACATACTTCATTGCATGTTTAAAAAATAAACTTATGCCCAGCGGAGTTTCTTGTCTTCATCAATAGAATTAGGAAATTATTAGAAGACTACCAAAGTTTCAAATTTCTTCCCCATGATTAAAAATAAACATATTGACCTTTCAAAAAAGAAGGAAAAAAAAAAAAAAAAAGCTTATTGACTAAAGGTTTTTCTTGGACCTTTAACATATTGACTAGAGATTGAAAAACATTACCCACATTGCATATTATTCTATTATTGAGTTGCCAGTATCTAGCAAAAAAGGTTACTTTACATCATATAATCTCGATATGTTAATTCATATGCTGATTTATATAACTTGCAACATATACGTAATAGTTTTGATTTTATGTGAGAATTGTAGGTTTGTATTCACTTATATATCTACATTAATTATGTATATATATATATATACTGAATTTGAGAAAAACTATGTGACAGTTAATATATCAAAGAGGGCAGTTCAACTTAAAATTGCTACGATATCATATCCCTAAAATGTTGGAGTTGTACTCTCTTTGTGCGATCCTTTAACATTATTCTCATCCAATTAGTTTTTTAGTCGTTTCACCATGATTTTTGATGCCAGGTAATTCCATTTCAAATGTCAGTTTGAGACAAACGTAATACGTATAAAACGTGTTATTCCGAGTAAAGATGTACAGTGTTTATACTTTGTGTACATACGTTCTTCAATAATCCTGTGTTAGCATCATAGCTTTGACTATAGATAAGAAATATATGGATTCTACAACGCTGTTCATGTTTATGTATAAGTATATATTATCCTTCAGAACCAATTTATCAAACTTTTTAGTTTTTGTTTAGTTTCTTCTCATAGACTGTTTATTTTCTTATTGAATCTGCAACATTATTTGACATGAGTACTATATTTCGCACAACTACGGCATTTCATCATTTTATGATCATTCTTTTGAAAATTCTCTTCTTTTGGATTTGATCAAGATTTTCTAGACCTTTTAGATATTTTTATTGGACTATTCACTACAAGACCTTTACACTTATTAGTTTCTTGAAAGCCAAATATTGTTGACAAAAGGACCCTAATTCATTTCTTTGTTATTTATTTATTTTTTACTATCTATTTTCAATTGGTTTTTATGTTTGAAATGTAAAGAGATTTGCAAACCGTCTCTCTGGACTTGACTAACTAAATTTCCACAAGTCTATTTGTCTTGTGGGATTGAGCCATTAAAGTTTTCTTTAAGACTTTTTCCTTTATTTGTCTCCTAATGATCTTGGAAGACCTGCAAGAAATTTTCCTTTCCAAAAGTGTTGGTTATTATCACTCCTAAGCATTACTCTGGTTATGAATGTATCTTTGTACCAACTAAAATCAAAAAGTATTTTTTACATTTCAAATTAATTAGAAGTTTAGAACTTTCATATTTTATTAGTGTAGGATCTCCTGCAAAACGTTTAGCGATGGAGTAAATAAGGGTGGTTAGAGCAATCTAAATCAAAGAAAAAGAGGAATTAAGGCATTCACTTAAATTTATTGAAAAGAAAAAAGGGAAATTAAATAGAAAAAATCAGAATCAAGCATCAATAATAAAATAAATAAAAAATAAATTGATATCATGAGTTTCTTCAATTCACCCCAAGATCTTGATATCACAATTTTAATTCTTTCTTGGTAAAAGCACGCAATTATTCTACCATAAATTGATAAATCTTATTATTAATAAACCTCGCAATTCTTACTCCATATTAAAAAATTAGTAAAGGCCGAATTTCTTTAAACTATCGTTGTAACCACCAGCTAGCCAATAGCAAATAGTCATGGCAAAAAGACAAGGATATTTATGAATATCCGTGAGAGCGCGAGTCATGAGTCATGAACTTTTCTTTCTTTCAGTCTAGATATCAATTTTAACATAGATAGTTACTATGGTGATACTATAAGATTAAATGAAAAATTTATAAGTTTTAATCACAAAAGAATAGATGGAATAAAAAGAAGAAAAAGGAGCAAAAATAAAAAAACAAAAAAACAAAACAAAACAGAAAAAATTTGCGATTGTTTTTGTCATTTTTATTATTCATATTAAGTAGCCTCTTCTTACAAAATTACTATATCGTTGACAAGTTCGTTGTCTTTATCCACTGCATTATTTCTTCAATGCATATGATATTTATCGGGTATGCTTCTGACTATGCTAAATTCTATATTAAAGGTCTCAATATGTTGAATTTTTTTTTTTTTTTTTTAACGCAAGAAAATAAGTTTCAAACTAATTAGGCATACCTAGAGTTACTTGAATGGTTGGACATTGAAAAGGTCGGAAGACATTTTTTTATTCAGTCTCGATGCATGGATGACGTATGTGCATATTTGTACGTTATTTAATCAAAGGAATTATGAATCTATACAATATATAGAAAGGAGAGAAAAAAAACATGCACTGTTTTCATTCAAAACGCACTTTTGATTGAAACGTGCGTTTTGTCCCTCTTTTATTTTTTCCTTCTGGGTTGGCTGACACAAGGCAGAGCAGAGGTGGGGTGAGAGTGAGAAAGAGGGATGCGTGGGAGGAGGGAGGGAGAGAGTGGCGGAGGGATGCATTTGGAGAGAAAAAAGGGCGACTGAGGAAGTGGGTTTTTTGTTTTTATTTATTATTTATTTTTTTGCTTCTTTTCCAGGGAGAAGTGGGACCCGTTTTCGTTTTTATTTTTGCTTCTTTTCGTGTGTTTTGGGGGGGGGGGGGGAGGGGGTGGGGGGGAGTTGTTGGTTTTTTGTTTTTTGTT
>JAFMPE010129647.1:1202-24718 GCA_024759925.1 Ficus religiosa
TCAGATTTCACTTTTGTTCAGGAATTTAATAAGATCGTTAGTTATTGAATCTGAGTGTTCATTAAATTTTAAAGGTAGGGGGGGCGCCGCAAAGAAACCTTAAAGACCATAAATTCCTTATACCTCGAACCTTTTCTTTGTACCGAAATAGTTTCCACCCATTTTCTTGAACAATTTCTTCCAAATCATTCATCATACCAAACATATTATTATATACATCTTACTCAACAAAAATATTCTTTTCCTTTAATTGTTGATGTTGGATTCAAATAATCTTCACCATGCAAATGCTAGTATGATATGAACAATTAATCTCATATCAAAATAAATGATCTCAAACAAGATGAATGTAATAAGTTTTATGATTTGCACAATCAATACAAGATCACCAAATCTTATTATCTTTCATATGAATTTTGGCAAATAACAAAACCATCCACACATTCTTTAGACAATCTGTTAGCCCACATTCATTTCCTATCCATTAGTTGGTCTAATCCAAATATCAAATTCAATCAAACTTCACAATCAAACTCATACAAATTTCAATCTCATTTCATTCACAAACAAATTCATCAACAAACTTTACGCCGAATAAATTTCTCAAAATGCCCAATAAATTTTAGAACTAATTTTACAACCAAATCCGATAAAATTGCACAACTAATAACAGTCTAAGAACCAAATCAAATTTAAAAAAACAAACAAAAACCATATATTTAAAACCAACAATAATGAGGAAACAAAAAATAAAAATAAAAATAAAAAATAAAGGACGCAAACCGATAACTGAGGAGGAGAGAGAGGGCGTACGAAAGGGGTGGTTGTGGCAACGTGGGGACGGTGGTGGCAATGTGAGGGTGGTGGTGGAGTGGTGACGATGACAACGAGACCAGTGCACAAGAGGGAAGAGAAATTTTGAGGTTGGAATATAAACTTACAATGACGGTCTTAAAAACCATCGTTGAATCTTTGGCATCCAAGAAAATTTTTAATGAAGTCCGTCATATGAGTTGATTTAAGTAGATATAGCTACCTTCTCTTGTCAATTTCTGCTAATATCGAGGTTCTCTTTTTTGGGTGGGCTGTCTCTTTTAGATTTTACTTATGTTTTATTTTTCAAACTATTTGTAGTTCTCCTTTTATTTAATTAATTGAGTCAGGGGCTTACTATGGAATGAGAGAATTTTTTTGTACCGATCTAGTTGGGATGTGTAAGTTTTCCGAAAGCCAACTGTTCTTTCTCACATTCAAAAAAAAAAAAAAAAAGATGGAGAGCATTCTCCCTCCGACAGTTCCATGGATGATAGATATTTTTTTGTGTGTTGCTTCGCTAATTATTATGACCTTTTTTTTTTTTTTTCCTTTTTGTTCTCTTAATTATGACTTAATTTTGGTCTCATAGGAAGGAAAAGGGTAATAAAA
Source organism: Ficus religiosa (assembly GCA_024759925.1). Classification (NCBI taxonomy): domain Eukaryota; kingdom Viridiplantae; phylum Streptophyta; class Magnoliopsida; order Rosales; family Moraceae; genus Ficus; species Ficus religiosa. The sequence goes on from JAFMPE010129647.1 coordinate 2,628, forward strand.
GCAAAGCACTTTTCAACAAATTGATAAATGAATAGAAAGCACTTTTTGAGAAAGTAAAGAGAATGGAGAATCCACAACAAGATATCATAGTAAAGTAATGCCAATCTGTTCTGGTCCTAGAAGTAGGAACTAACAAGTGGTCGAAACTCATGGATGACAAAGGATCCATGGAAGAGGCACGCATTTTATGTATGTTCCCTAAAGTGACAACACAAGACTCAGTTCATGCTAGTTTAGATCCTCCCTTGATCATGTTTTGTCCTAAAAGTGGTGATTTTGATTGAAATGCCATTTCTGCAAATTCACTACCGCACTCCTTTAAGATGGTGTTTGGCATTACAGTTGGAATTCATATTTTTGAGTTGAGTTCCAACTGAACTTGTTTGACATGTCAGTTCAGTCCCAAACACCCTTTGAACTGTTGCACAATAAACCAAACTTGGTTTACTGTGCACCCATTCGTTTCTGTGGTCTATCTTACCCCTGCCTTGCCCATTGTTCACAACCCTCATGCTCCTCCCCACTAGCGCCCATCTGATCTTTTTGGCTTCACCCACTCCCTATGAAGTAGATGCGGTGCAATGAATCCGACTCCACGCGATCACAATACAATTACACGCAAAAGAAAAAAAAAATCAGCCCCAACTTTTCATCCAAGTCATCGGCCCGGCAAAAGAAGCAAGAAATTGTCAGAGATGGCGGAGCGGGTTGTCAGTGTTTGGGCGGAAAAGAACCCATTGGCACCACCGTGAGATTCAAGGCCAGAGGAAGGGAAACCTACATCTCCACCTCCCTCGCGTGGACCCATTTGCAATTCCTCGCGCGAACCAGATCTCGACCAACCACCAACCACCCCACCACCGCTTGCCCTCTGAAACTCATCGACAAAGAAGAAGGTCGTGAGACTCATTGTCAATGATCCATGAAAAGTGGGTTTTGACCCACGGATCACGGCAGGAAATGCAATTGACGCCTCAAGGGAATCACGACGGTGGCCGGGAGAAAATCACAACGGAGGCTGCTGGGGATTGAGCCAGAGGCAGGGGTGGCAACTATACCTATGGGTGACGAATTTTTGCCAGATTTGGACAATCGGCGGCCCCACCCCCGTCAGATTTGTGCAACCGACGGTGGACGGCTCTCGCTTCTTCATGTGGCGGAGGGGGCTCGCGATGTCGGCGATGGTAGAGAAGGTCGCGATTCCGGCAGTGGCGGCTTGCACTGACAATTTCTTGTAAAAATATAGATACATCGGGTATAAGTTATATAACAAAGGCAAAAATAAGCCTAGCTACAATGAACTCGCAATCATTCCTATTTTGAACCCAACATAAATAAATAAATAAATAAATAAATAATAAAAATAGAAAAGACGTCCAAACGGGAGAAATCTATTTAACTAGTTGAAGCCAACAAGAGAACAAATAACATGTTAAGGCTATTTTTTCCTCTCAACAAGGTTTAAATTTCAAATCAATACTACAATAATAACCAGAATGCATTAATTAATTTATCCACAAGCTACCCAAAAAATATGCACCCTATCCTCAGAGCTATTGGAGATACTGTCTTACTTTGTAAGTATTATATATACATATATATATATATGTATGTATATATGTCCGCGGAATCAGCATATATATATATATATATAAATATTTGATTTGCCAATTGTTGAATCTGCGCTAAGATATTTTTCATAGTAGTCTTATTATTATTATTATTAGTTTTGCTTACATGGTTTTATTTACATAATAAGACTTCGTTTGCCAAGATTAGAAATGGTATCATGGTGATCTTTTTATTTTTTATTTATTTTTTGTAATAGGCATCAGGGTTATTAAACAGCACAGTTAAACTTTGGATCATATTATGCTAAAAAAAAGGTTGGTCAAATATTTTCACATCAATTCGAGAAATATAGATAACTATAGTAGGAATATTGTATTTATGGTAAGAGTACGTTTTAAATCCCTCAAATAGGATTCGTTGTATGAGAATTGTTCAGAAAGTAATTTTTATTTTAATTTTTTTTTTCCCCCTTGAAATACAGTCTGATTTGAACGATTCAATGATTTAGCAATCTCTGAATGTGCACTTAATGTGTCAACGAATATTAGATATTCTTGAGATAACGCAAACGACAAGCCTGTCCTTATTAGTTGATTTTGAAGAATATATATTTTTATTCGTGCATCCTTTAATGCATATGTATTTATTCCGTAGCTAAAATATTTGATACAAAATTTAGTACCTTATGGAGGGTCCTTCGAATCACTCCCGAATAATTTTGAATGTAGTTCTTCTTCTTAAATTAATACCTTGTACATGTATGTTAGCGCATTGCATGATCTTGATTCAAGTACTTGGCGCGTTCAAAGAGGCTTTTGATAAAAGCCTCTCAAAGAATCGTATCAATTAAGTTTTATAAACACTAGACTTTGGACTATTGTTTTCATTATTCTCAAGTCCTCTCACTAAAGTTATTTATGATCTCAAAATGAATTATTTTATTTTGTTTATGGATTCTAATTTGAAAATGTTTAAACAAAAATTTTAAAAATAAACTACACTAAACGTGGTAATGAAAGTTTTGAAGTACTGTTGACAAACTTACTCAACTTTTTAGACCATTTCTAACATGCTTAAACTTAAACTTGATTAAACTTAACTTGATCTCCTATTCAACCAAAAAAATTTCATAAATGGTGTCATAATATAGTGAGTATTAGAGTGTTAATATATTTCAAATTGGTTTCGAAAATTCTACTTCCAGATTCCGATCCCAAACAACCAATTTGGCCAGACTGGAATGTTTAGACAATTTGCAAAAACATAGATCGAACTAGATCATTCTATGAAAAGAAATCAGATCCAATTAGATCGTTACAAAGCAGTCTAGTCATGTGAATTATGGGTAGAGCCTTATAACTAGGCACCATTTCTGACTAAGATGAGAATCGCCCAATGAATTTTTTTTTTTTTTTTTTTGGGGCTGACTTTTTTTATTTTTGTCTTTTTAAAGTTATTTAAATTTTCAAAGTCGAAAAATGAAACATATATGTTGGTACTGTTAAATTTCATATTTCTCAAACATATGAGTCAAAATTTAAATACTAATAAGCACAACAAAAACATGTCATCCATACTCCAAAGACCATAAGTAATTTACTCCCAAGTCAAAATCCAAATAACGTGATCTTAATATATTTTTTTATTTTTTAAATTAGATAAATAGTTTGTGTAATGACCCCTTACAGACCATTACAGATGACTTCTATTTTTAACATTCATCTCATATAAAATTATTGAAAATAATAAGCTTGAAATAAAAATCTTGACTTATCAGAAAACTTTACTTAGATAATGTTTAGAAAACTCTAGAGATTTTTTTAAAACTATATTAAAATAATCTTCATAATTAGAATAATTTTTTTTTTAAAACCCATTTCATGAAATAAAATTTAAGTCTATATAAATCATCTAATCAAATAATAATAAACTAAGTCTCAATACTTTATTTGAAATTAAAAATATAAATCCCATTGTTGTTTCTCCTATTTTCCTATCATACATCGTCCCGCTTCCGTTCCAGGCTACGTCAAATAGTACATCTTACCATTTCCTTCACACAGGTATCCAAATAATCTGAAGCTGATTTCAAATGAAAGTAGACATCTAGGGATTTCTATCAATATAAAATTCATTAAAAATGGAGTCCGTTTACATCCTCAAAAGCAGTTTGGAAAACTGATCATAAAATCTAGAAATTTCCAGCAGTGGTCAAATCCAAAACTTTTATTTAGAAAAAAATAAAATAAAACCTAAAATCATCACCACAATAATATGACTCACACACATACAAAAATACAGCCCTAAGGCATGTTTTTAACATATAAACTAATTAATCCCCATACCAATAGAATCATGAATGAAACAATGAAAAACCTAAAATTGTTTATTTGATAAAAATCAGCCATCTACGAAACATAATATTTTTTTAAGGTAATAAACCCTTGTCAATCAATCATATAGCCTCTCTCAATCATCGTTCCGTGGATATATCTTATCATCTCCTCAAACTCACAAGAAGAAACTCATCAAGAAATTCGCTCAAATCCCCCCCCCCCCCCCCGGCCGAAAGATCCCAAACCGAAAAGACAATAAAGAAAACATACCTTGGTTTTCTTTTGATTTCGACTTGGATGAATATGGAGGTTTAATTGATTGTATTGGAGTTTTTTTTTTTTTTTTCTGTGCGTGTGAGACGGGTAGATAGAGCGAGAGAAAGAGAATGAAAATGATAGTACGTAGGAGAGGGAGACTAGGGAAGTGAGAGAGAGACTAGTGAGCATGTATAAAAGGAAATTTTGAATATTATAAAATTAATTCTGAGTAATTTAATCCCAAATTAGTTTTGGAATTAATTAGCAAATTGGCTCAAATTAGGTGATCGTAGGTTGGCAATCTATTATTTAGGATGAGAAAATTTGTCAAATATCAAGGAAATCAATTGGATACTAATTAGCTCTTCTTTTTTTTTTTTTTCCACGTTAACTTCTCCTCTCATTATTATTTATATTTTTAAGCCATCACATAAATCACATAATATCCAAAAATTTGGCATGAACCTTTAATAGCAGCTCGAGTTCTTGTCACGTCACCTATGAAAGATAATTCAACATAACGTTAGAATTAACTAATTACTATCCCATCATATTATCCATGTTAATTTTCTAACGTTATTATTAGATAGTATTTGGAGCGTTACAGTTTGGTTTGGTTTAAACTCTTTTTTAGATTTCAAAAATCGATTCAAACCATTATTTGTTTCAAACCATCAACAAAATAGTTTTGATGTGGAGCCATATCACCAGTCTAAAAAACACCTAACTAATCTGGGCCTATGGTTTGTTGTCTTTTCAGTTTGGTGTAATTTAGATTTCACATTCTGGTTCTTGTTTGGTATGACAATCGAGGTCTTTAGAATTCAACAAGAATCAAGACAAGAAATCTAAGAGGGTGTTTGGTGAATGAGTTTGAGTTAAGATTTTTAAGTTGAGTTGAAAATAAGTTAAGTTGAGAGTTAGAGTTGAGTGTTTGGTAAAAAATTTGAGTTGAAAAGTTTAACTTGAGTTAAGTGTTTGGATGTAAAAAGGTTTGAGATAAAAAGTTTAACTTGAGTTGAGTGTTTGGTAAAAAAAGTTTGAGTTGAAAAGTTTGACCTGAGTTAGGGCACTGTTTGGATATAAAAAATTTGAGTTAAAAAGTTCCCGTTTGGTAATCATGTTTCACTCAAACTAAACTGTACTTTTTCATCTCAATTTTTATATTTTTCTGAAAAGTCAACAAAAATTATAACTAATTTTTAAAAAGTTAACTAACTTAAACTTAAACTTAAAAATTTCAACTCAAATCATTTCACTAAATGGAGCATAAGTCAAAGTTAACATTCTGATGTAGGTTGTAAATGGAAAAATTGAACAAATAAAATAAACTAAAATAAAAACACGCATCAACAACATACATGAATACCTTTGACAATATTTCTTACATAGCTATAAAATACAACAACAAGATTTACATGGTTACTAACTAAAAGTTAATTAAAAAAAACATAATAATTACAATCCTAATCTGGTTTAAATAGATAAAACTAGACTTGATTTCAAGTGGATTTATACCATGGATTTCGTTGATATCTATCCCACATATCATCGGCCAGCATATGTCTCATCTGATTCATTGCACCCCTCGTCGATGCATGTTGTTGCGTTCCTGTACTTGGGCCTGTACCATCTACCCCGTCGGCCAACACATAATCTGCGTTAACATCGACATGTCCAACTACAGGCACACAATCTGCCTCATACTCTTTAAGAAAGGGATCCCCAACCTGCACCATCCTTATGAAATTGTGAAGAATCGCACACGCCACTGGGATCATTACTTGTTTGTCCACTGGATAACTGTTGATGCCTTTAAGTATTTTAAATCTCGCCTTCTAGACACCAAAAGTTCACTCAATACAATTCCGCAGCGATGAATGCGTGCAGTTAAAAACTTCCCTGCGGTTGCCTAGTTTGACGTGACGTCTTCAATATTCTGGTAAATGATACGTCTCTTGTCGAAAGGGACTTAGGAAACAATCCTTATTGGCGTAACCCGAATCGGCTACGTAAAATTCTCCTACAAAATAAACATCACATTATCAATACATATCCAATATTTTTTAACTAATTTATTATTTATAAATACTGCTATAATATGACAAATCAGCTTACCTGGTGGAGGTATTGGGAAACCATGGAATGCTATTGCCTCTTCCAACATTCTGGCATCATGCAAGATCCCTCGTAGTCGGCCAACATATATGTGAATTTTATACCAAAAGAACATACCGCTAATACATTCTGCGAGTGATGCCCTTTTCAATTAATCCAAGCTTTAGCATTTTCCCGCCTTGGCACACATGGGACGTGTGTGCCATTTATAGCGCCAATATAACCCTGCATGAAAAAGTATACTCTGTTGAATATGGCTACCATCATTAATAATTCCCATTTTTTAATGATTCTTTCATACGATTATTTGATGCCATTACATCAATAACGTACATCAAACCATGACCGATATTTATAGGAATGCTCCAGAATCAAAGGTTGAACCTCTATATAGTGAGGTGGTCTGATGAATTCGTCCTTTAGTGCTCAAATAGCCTTTAACACTTTAAAGAACCAATGTGAAGTTGTCTGTTTAGAACGCTGGAACAAATATGAAATGTGTCGGTTCGTAGTACCTTGTGCACAAATGGATAAAAAAATGAATAACTGCTCATTCACATTCATGTTATAAGTTGGCCTCAATAATTCCCGACTACCTAATAGGTTACTTAGTGATCTGAATGTTTCAGATTTCATACTGATCAATCCTTGAATTATTTCAACATGGCCATTCAATATCTCTTCCACATGCATGCTGCTAGTTAGTCTTGAATCATGCATTGGTTGTGGATCTCTTTGTCTGTTATGCCTACTGGCAGCCACGGCTACAACTGCCTTCGCAAGATAACTGTCATCATCGCTCTGCTCATTTTCTGAGTATACGTCATCTTCTTCCTGTTCGGATGCGGGACTATACTCGTTCATTTTGAGAATAGATTAATAGCTGGTCTAATTTTGATGGTTATCTGGTATAGATCAATTGTTAATGAAATTAAAAAAAAAATTACAAATACCATCATACACCGATCAACTATGCGTTTCAACACATGTGAATATTAACTAGAATTTTTTACCATAACCACTGCAAAACATGGTTAACGTAATTTAGAATATCAGATATAAAAAAAACATGAAATAGCGTAACCAACATGCTCGACGTAATTTAGAAACATGAATGAAATAAATAAATAAACATAATTGAATAAGAAGAATAATGTCAAATCTATCCCTAAAAATGGAAATACATATAAAAGTAGTCGAATAAGAAAATCAATCGGCCGGGGGCGGCTAAGACTGAACAACGGATGCAATAATGCCTCGCCTATCGTCATTGGGTAGTTTATAGAAGGTACGTTGGAGCCCTGGATGAGCATTGAAGTAGTGCTACATTATCGTCCGCTGATATTGTGGAATACCCATCTCGGACATAATAGTCACATACATCAGCATGTGATCCGAGCGACTTGATTGGTCATTACTTGTGCCCAATTGCACTCGGCTCTGGAAATGACTAACTATTTCTTGCATTGCCATGTATGTTATCTCATCCGTTTCCTCTCTTAGCTTCCTCTTACCAGAACTACCCCTAGATCGCGACGGACCTGCATCGGCACCTGATCTTCTGTTGTTGCAATGGCGCACACCGGTGGACGGCATCAGATCCTCTTCAAAAACCGACCCTTTTCCAGAGTTGTCCATTGAACCTTCATGCTCGACGTTTGCAGTACTATCATCTCGCATCGTAACTGAGCCAAGGCCTGAGGCATTAGCAGCATGATTTTTCTCGAAAATGTTGTAATAAAGCTCCTTGTTGCACATCCCCTCGTGGCAGAGATGGTTGCACTCCTTATAAACCTGCAAATGAAATTTTATCAACTTACAAGTCTACTTGTCGCGTCAACAAACAATATAACGTCCATAACTTATATTAGACAATGCAATTACTTGAATAAAACTTTGCCACACATCGTCTGAGCATATGACTCGATCCGTCAATGGATCGTATCCTAGGCCGGTCCGACATTGCAACACCTTCCAACCCCTATAAATTTTCTTCATCCTCTCCTTCTTTTGATATAATGTTATTCCGTATGCAGGAACTCTTCCAAACTCAGCATTAAATTGGGCAGCCTATTGATCAAGGATTGCAAGGGGGGGACGTTTACCGCTACTGTAGGCCAAGTACTCATCAATTTTTTCAAGGAAATTTTTTTCCTTCACCGGACCCCAAACGTATGTCTCCCCCGATGCTTTGCGCGGCATTTCCTTAAGAAAGTGATAACCAAAAAGAAAAACATACATAAAAAAAAAAAAAAAAAAAAGCACAAGAGGAAGAGTTGGCTCAGTATAAATTGATTGACATATTTCATTTGAGGCATGTCAATAATCCGATACATATACAGCTACCATGGCATAGAAACCATGGTTTCGAGGTTAACCAAGTTGATGACAAGCATAACCTACAATTAAGCCCCTTAACAACAAACATGTACTTATATACCGGTATCTGACAATATATATTGGGTAACTGACTCACCAGTCATATTATAATACAATATATGTTAATTTGTTGTATACATCATTACCAACCAGGGATGCAAGTTAAACGTAAACCGGGATATAAACTTGTAAAAACATTCTGAAACCTGAAAAACATCCCCTAAACTATAAATTCCCAAGACAGAAAACTTAAAGAAAAATGAACACAAAATTATTTTGTAAGGCAGCACATAACCGGAATCTGGGTTAGGATTGCAAAACATGGTACAAGTGAACCCAAAACGTCCTCAAGACAGCAAATTCACTAACTAGGGACAAAAATCTGGTTTAGGAGTGCAAAACATGGTACAAGTTATCCCAAAACATGTGTAAGGCAGCAAATGAATTGTTTAGTGACCAAAAACAGAGTTTAGGATTGCAAAACATGCTGCAAGGCAACCCAATACATGCTCAATATAGCAAATTCACTAACTAGTGACAAAAATCTGGTTTAAGAGTGCAAAACATGGTACAAGTTATCCCAAAACATGTGTAAGGTAGCAAATGAACTGTTTGGTGAGCCAAAACCAGTATAAGAGTGAAAAACAAGGAACAAGTGAACCCAAAACTTCATGAATGCAGCAAATTTACTAAGTAGTGACAAAATTTTGGTTTAGTAGTGCAGAATATGGTACAAGTTAACCCAAAACCTATTCAAGATAGCAACTTAACAAATGAAATCCCAAAATATGGTTTGGGATTGCAAACCATAGTACAAGTCAACCCAAAACATGATTAAGGCAGCAAATGAACTGTTTGGTGGGCCAAAACCAGTTTGAGAGTGAAAAACAAGGAACAAGTCAACCCAAAACTTCATCAATACAGCAAATTCACTAAGAAATGACAAAAATCTGGTTTAGGAGTGCAAAACATGGTACAAGTTAACCGAAAACCTACTCAAGATAGTAATTTAACAAATGCAATCCCAAAATATGGTTTGGGATTGCAAACCATACTACAAGTCAACCCAAAACATGATTAAGGCAGCAAATGAACTGTTTGGTGAGCCAAAACCAGTTTAAGAGTGAAAAACAAGGAACAAGTGAACCCAAAACTTCATCAATACAGTAAATTCACTAAGGTGGAGTTTGGCACACCAACTCAAACTCCCCCACTCAAATTATTTTTTGTCTTTTTCCTAAAAAGTTTTTGTCTTTTTTCCAAAAAGTTTTTTATCTTTTCTTAAAATTCAAAAAAATTTACTATTTGAAACTTAAAAATCCCAATTCAAACTACTTCACCAAACACCCCCTAAGTAGTGACAAAAATCTGGTTTAGGAGTGCAAAACATGGTACAAGTTAACCTAAAACCTCCTTAAGACAACAATTTAACTAATAACTGACCAAAACATGGTTTGGGATTGCAAACCATACAACAAGTCAACCCAAAACATGATTAAAGCAGCAAATGCATTGTTTGGTGAGCCAAATCTGGAACAAGTGAACTAGAATGTGATACAAATCTGGTTTAAGAGTGCACAACATCGTAGAAATGCACCCAAAACATGTGTAAGGCAGCAAATGAACTAACAATTAGCATAATTTGGTTTAAGACTGGAAACAAACCTAAATATTCATGCACAAACTAATCATACACCGATCACATTACAAAAAAATTGACAGAAAAACTGGCTATGAGCATGCAAATAGGACATGATGATGAATAAACCCCACGGGTTCAACAGCCAAGTTCAACACAAAACCCCACATAAGCCCGGTTTGGACATAGATGCTTAATATAAACACTATGTAAAACCGGTTTCATCATCCAAAGACCCAAAAATTATTCAACATAAACCCGGTTTCGAGAAGGAACCCCAATAACAAAAATGCCCCGTGGATTGCGTCGGTAGGAAATAAAATCAACACATATGAGAATGAAACTAGTTTGTTTAAGAATTAGGGGCATAAACTATATTTGGATTACCGAGTTCGAGCCAGAGGATAAGTATACAGGGGAAGATGTCAAATTAGGGCAGGAATTAATGGGTTGGCGAGATGATTTCCGAACTCAGAAATAATGGGTAATTAGCCCAAGGGTTCGCCTTCGGTTCGCAGTGCACAACTGGCACCACATCTGCTTCACGGGGAATATGCGAAGCCAAAAGCTCAACGATATAAGCAACTGGGAGAGAGGAAGGACAACCAGTTGACGGAGCTCCTGCTAAACAGCAGATGGTCGAGGGGTTGGGGGGCATAGGCAACAGCGCCACTGATAGCAGCACATAGGCACCGGTGGCATTGGAACACGAGATTGGTGAACAGGAGCCTAGGCACGGGTGAAACATAATAGCGAGAAAGACTCGGTGCATAGTAAACCAAGTTTGGTTACTGTGCAACGGTTCAAAGTGAGGTTGTGGTTGGACTTACTTCCCTAACGTGTTCAGTCCCAACTGAACTCAAAAAATCAATCCCAACTTGGATGCCAAACTCCCCCTAAGATTTCAGAAAAGATTTAGATTGTTATTTATTACATTCAAGAAGGTGTTGATGCAACCACCAAAAAAAGGGAGAAAGAGTAAATAACATTTTTGAAGAGAGTAATAATAAATTATAGCATAAAATTTTGGGAAAAGCACCTAAATGACACAAATTTAAAGACCATTGTATCAGCATGACACAAAAAAATTAGCACTAGACTAACATGACACAAAATTAAACTAAAGTTAACTAAAATTTGTATCATGTTGGTCAAGAATTGAGAATTTATGTCATGTAAGTCAATAGAAGAAAAAAAAAAAAAAAGGTGGTCATTTAGGTAATTTTCTCTAAAAGTTTAAATATAGTAATAAATAGCATAATTAAATTTGATCACATAATACCAAGCAAACCCCTCATCTTTCTATTATGTCTCTTTAATATGAAACTATGCATATAAATTTGTGATAAAAATTAATCGTAAATCCGATTTTTTTTAATTTTTGGAAAATTCAAGGAAATCTAAGGATTTACTAGAAACATATGCAATTTATCACCTTTTAAAAAACATGCTATAAAAAAAACAAAAAAAAGCTATAAACTTCAAAGGTACCTATAAAATATTTTATCTGTCACCATTACATCCAAAAAAAAAATTTTTTTTTTTTTGAGGAAAACCTTTAAAGGGCCTGTTTAGGAGCATTTTGAAAATGATGATTAAATAGTGTTTCGTTGTGTTTATGATACATATATTTAGTTTATAAACCATTAAAATGGAAAATGAAAAAAAAAAGAAAAAAAAAACTTAAGAGCATTTTTTATTTTATTAACAAAGATGAAAACAATTTTTTCTTTCAAGTTTTTGTTTTCATTAATGGTGTAAACATATGCGATTTGAAAAATGGTCTACAAAAAGATTCCCTCAACCGTGGAAACCATGCCAAAAATTATTCCAAACAGGCACTTTGTTTTTTCTTTTTTAAAGGAAGATTTGTACGATATTACCAGAGAATGCAAAGAATGCCACCATTTTTTATTTTGATTTAGAATAAAAAGGAATAAAATTGCATTTTTCTACAAAAGGTAAACAGCCCCGAAACAATCTTTCATAATGTACTATACTCATTATTTTGTGATTTACATAAATATTAGTGGGCCATTTCAATGGACCAGCACCCTTTTTTGGGGGTCCAGCCAAGTGGACTTTACTGAGCATAGGCAATGGGCAAAATGTAACCGGGTTTTGCCAGTTGAGGGCAAGATAGACCACCGGTTGTGAGAAAAAGTTGAGAGTAATATGTGGAATTAAAGGGCAAGGGGGTAAAATCACATAATAAAGTTGTTGGAAAGAGTGGAAAAAGTTGCAACTTTTGGATAGAATCGTATATTAGTATGTTGAATGATTAAATAATGAATAACCAAAGAATAAAAATTGGGTGAGGAGTTATAACATAGGTAATAAATTCTAGAAGAGTAAAAATTGGATAAGGTGTCATAATATACCAACTAGAGGTTAGGGTAATTCAAGGGAACCGGTAAACCGAAACCGCGAACCGGTAAACCGAAACCGCCACAACATGCCGAACACCAACATCGACGAAACCGATGTTCATTGGTGGGTGAACCGAACCACCCTAACATTGATCGGTATAGTGGTTGGTTTGGGGTTTGGGACTTGGTTGGAAACTGAAACCAATCGAGCCATACCATGTTGTTCTTCACAATTCCGATCGGCGATAGCATAGAGGTGCTGCAACTCTATTAAACACTCCATCAACAAACAGTTCCATCTTTTGACGTTCTAGTCGGGTGCACTTCGATCTTTCTCCGCAAGTACGCCTACAGCCTTCTCGGAGTTTCTCGACTCCACCCCGAGCGGTCCCATGAACTCGGTCACAAAGTCCGACAGTGCCTGTGCTTTGACCGTTGCTTGAGGAACATATTCGATATCAAACTCTCCGAGCTCTATCGCCCACTTCATTATCCATATCGACAACTCGGGGTTCTGCAAAACCTGGCGGAGTGGGTAGCTGGTCGGGACACGGATTGGGTGACCTTGGAAATAGGGCCTAAGCTTGTGGGTTGAAGAGACCAACGCTAGTGCTAGTTTTTCCAGGGGGAGTACTTTCCTTCGGCCCCTTGGAATGCCTTGTTGCTATAGTAGACGGGAGTCTGCACCTTATCTTCTTATCGAATCAAGATAGAGCTGATCGCCTTTTCGGACAGGCCAGGTACACATATAGTACTTCCCCGGGAATTGGTTTCGATAGTAAGAGCGGGCTGGCTAGATATGTTTTCAATTCTTGAAAAGCCTCCTCCCACTCGCCGTCTCAGTTGATCTTGTCTTTGCCCTTGAGCGCTTGGAAGAATGGGAGACACTTGTTGGTCAATTTGGATACGAACCGGGAAAAAGCTGCAACCATTCCAGTCAACCTCTGGACTTCTTTGACTGTTCTCGGAGGTTGTAACCCCACAATGGCTTGTGCCTTAAACGGGTTAACTTCGATGCCCCGGTGGTTCACCGTGAATCCAAGGAACTTCCTTGATTCCATGCCGAAAGCACACTTGGTGAGGTTCAGCTTCATCCTGTACTGTCATAGGGTATCGAAGCAATCTCGGAGATCCTTGACGTGGTTGCCCGTGCGTTGGCTTTTTACTAGCATGTCATCCACGTATACCTCCATGGACTTCCCGATGAATAGGGCAAACATCTTATTCATGAGCCGCTGGTAGGTCACTCCGACATGACCTGGAAACAATAGAGCCCTTGGTCAATCGTGAATGACGTTTTTGCCTAGTTGGACTTGCTCAGTAGGATCTGGTTGTATCCCGAGTAGGTGTCCATGAAGCTGAGCAATTCGTGCCCAGCGGTCGCGTCCACCAGCTGATCCATCCAGGGAAGGGGAAATTAGTCATTGGGGCAAGCCTTGTTCAGGTCTGTACAGTCTATGTAGACCCGCTATTTCCTAGTGGATTTCTTGACCAGGACCACATTGTCTAACCACTCCGGGTAGGTCACTTCCCGGATAAAACCTGCTGCAAGCAGTTTCCTCACCTCCACGTTGATAGCTTCGTATCTTTCCGGATTGAAGGCTCTCCTCTTCTGGATAACTGGTTTATACTTCGGGTTCACACACAACTAGTGACACATCACCGCAAGGTCAATTCCGGGTATATCCTCATGGGACTAGGCGAAGACATCCCTGTGATCTTGGAGGAAACGCTCGAGCTCCACTCAGATGTCTGGGTTGAGTTTTGACTCGAGCATCATTGTCTTCTCCGGGTGCTCGAGATCCAACTAGTATATGACCAGGTCCTCGACGGGGTATGCCCGAACTTCCTCCTCAGGTATCCAGGGTTTTAGGTCACTCAAGCGCTTGATCTCTCCATCTAGGGTGTTGATCTCTCTACCTTAAAGATGGTCGCCACGTGACCATTTCTAGGGCCTTGCGGCACACTTTGTTGACCGCTTTTATGTAGCACTTCCTTGCCCTTTCCTAATTCCTCTAAAGACTCCAATCCCACTCGAGGTAGGGAACTTCATGGCCAAGTAATATGTGGAGACCACTGCTTTCAGCGCGTTAAGGGTTCGCCTCCCCAAAATGATGTTGTAGATGGACGATCGATCCACAACAACGAATTCCACCATCCAAGTTGCTCTCTCCGAACCATCCTCGACAGTAACCGGTAGACAAACAGTACCGGCCGTTCGGACATACTCACCAATGAACCCATACAGCGGGATCCGGGCAAGCGTTAGTGTAGCCCCTTCGATCTTTAGCCTGGCAAATGCATCCATGAATAGAATGTCGGCTAAGTTACCATTGTCGATAAGGACACGGCGGATGACGCTGTCTGCTACTCAGATTTCTCCGATCAGCGCATCATTGTGCGGGTGGAGCAGCCTGTCGGCTTCGTCGTCAGTAAAGGTGATCAAGGTACTATCTTGACGGCAGATTTTAGCAATGTGCTCCGCCATGTTCATGTGTTCCCTGTGAGCAAACCGCCTGGCTTCACGCATATAACTTCTCCGGCTACTAGCGGTGTCACCGGCGGTAGTTCCACCAAAGATGGTGTAGACAATGTGCTCAGGCTCCGAAGCATTTGCCCGGTTACTTGGTCCCTGGTTGGGATTTTATGTAGTCAGCGCTGTCCTATTGACTACGTCCGCTGGAGTGATGATCCTCTCCACGAACTCCTGTAGGTGGCCATCTTGAACCAACAGTTCAATCTGGTCACGTAGCTATATTGCAATCCTTCATCTCGTGGCCGACGTCTTTATGGAAATTGTAGTACTTGTTTTGGTTTCTCCGAGCACGATCTATCCGGAATGGTGACGGATCCCGCAATAGTCCCCTACCACATCTCGAAACCTTCTTGCTGGCATTCTCGGACCCAAGAAAGCTTTGACCCTTTTGGCATCTATGCTCAACCCCTTCCTCTTCTCTGGTCGGCTCTGGTCCGCTGCATTTTTATTCAACTTATTTCCAAGAAGTCGGGATTGTTCCCGAGCCATCAAACCTCGTCCCCTTATATACTCGTCCACCTCGGCATGCTTCCTAGCGATTCCCCTCAAGTGCGCCAAGGTTGGCGGGATGTCGTAGGCGAGCATCCAGACTAGTCGCCTGTCTTTGATACCTTCTCATAATGCCTGTATTAGGGTGTCATCAGAACAACTTTTTATCTGCATGATGGCCTTATTGAAGCGGTCTAGGTCCTCCTTGAATGGTTCACTCTAGCCTTGTTTGATCTCAAACAAGTATGACGTCTCTATCTTCCGAACCTTCGCACATAGGAACGCGGCAGCAAATGCGTTCGCCAATTGTTTGAAAGAACTGATCGACCCGGGCATCAATCTTTGATACCATTGCCAGGCAGCACTGGTTAGGGTCAGGCAGAAGGCCTTGCAAAGATCGGCCTCATTGGCGTTCTGTATGAGCATATACGCCTGATAGTTCTCGAGGTGCTCGTTGGTGTCCGTAGAGCCATCTTGAACCTAGCCGGGTATGGTGTAGCCATAAACTCTGGGGTGAAGGGGGGATTGACCGCTCTAGCATGTTCTAGCCTGTACCGTTCGCCCATGAGCTGGTCGAGCTACCGCTAGAGGTGATTCAGTTTGTTCTAGTCATCCTTTTCCGACTTTGCCGGTTTGTCGATTGAGCGGTCTCGCACCCGTTGCCGGCTGGTCCCGGCCCTTCCTAGGCGATCAAACACGGAAGTTGTGCTCCCACGCACATTCACAGTGTCTCTTCGGTACTGGTCCAGGTTATGTCTCATAGTCACCTGCGATGCGGCTGTTCTCGAGTGAATGACCTGGTTGCAGCTCCTTGAGTGCTCTCTAGTTGGGTTATACCTCTCATCTCACTGCTGATGTCCGAGGCTCTCCCGGTTGGTCTTGTTACTTCTCCGGTCAGTCGTAGGTGACAAATTTTGCTACCGGCCGGCCGACCTGGGGATCTTGGTCGGCATGGATTCGGTTGCTTCTTGCTATGCCTGGGGAAGTTGGATATTCTACAATTCTCGGAACACATCCACAAGCACTTTCATGGTCTCAATCAAGCTTTGGACGTTTCCGGCGAGGATTTCAGTCTACGTGGGTTTGCGTTGTGCTCGCGTACCTCGCTGACGCTGGGGTCGCCAGGTGCTTTGTGAGCCAATTGGGGTAGGATTGTCAAATCCTTGGATGTCTTGGTTGGGTAACTCATCCATGGCTTTATCATGGTCGGGCGCTCGAGGAGCGCGGGTGGTGAGATTGTGGTTGCTAGAAAGGCGGGGGCTCTTTTCTAGTGCCAAAATGTTGATGCCAAAAATCTTCAGCACAACACCCGAGGTGGTTGTCTGGTACGACCAGTTTTACACAGTTACTCTGCGGCTTTTCTCCTACAAAAAGAAAGCACCTCGAAGTAATGGGGACACCGGTGGGGTGTCTGTCACGGGCCCTCCAATGCTTAAGTCAGCAATGGTACTGATTAGCAAGCAGAGAGGCAGAGTTTTGCCAAGAAAAATTATCCATACCTAAGTGAGTGGGTTGATCCTCTATTTAAAGATGTTCCCCGTGGGGCTAGGGCATTCGGGTGACCCAATCGGGTCGACCTTGTGATGCTCCCGGTGAGTAAACTAGCTTCAGGTGCGCAGGTGCTGTGTCCAATAGGCTAGTGCCACATGTCCATGGTCTGGTGTCAGGGGACACTAGGGTGGGCTGCATCGGCACCAATGGGCATAGACCCAGTCGGAGTAGGCGGCGGCAGTCGACGATGGGATATGTGCAGTAGCAGGCTATGCTTCAGACATCAGGTGACGGATTAAGTATTGTGACAAGACGCCGCCGCCAGTCATGCGCACGACACCACATGCAAATGGCTGACTATCCGGGTTAGGAACATCGTCCCCGAATACTACCTAACCCAGATACATGGCACGTTTCGATGATATGATAAAATCTGGCCTGGTAGCCTAGTTCCCCAGGAAGAGTCTTCTGGTTGGATCGAGTTAGGTCAACAGTGCCCGGTTCGGATAGAAAGATACGATTTCACTACATTCATGCGATCAGTTTGTCCTTGCGAATAGGATTTTTTAGTCGGAACGGATGCCATCAACAGCTAGTCCAAAATAAGGTAACAAGCATTTCAATGTCCACTAAAACTAACTAATGTCAACAAATTAATACTTCACCAAATAAGCAACGAACTTACAGCAAGGAAAAAAAAAATCAACATAACACCCAAATGAACCCTCCATCAAAACATCAAAAAAAAAAAAAAAAAAAAAAGGAATTCACTCAGTATTATGAGAAAACAGTAACAAATCATATCAGTTTTAAACATAGATCAAGGAACTTTCATACTTTTTCACCGGGATCGTGGAAATTCAAGAAAAAGACGTAAACTGGGAGAGCAAAAAAATTATAAAACACCATCTGCTTTGGAAGGAGTTGCGGTGGCCGGCGGGGGCAAATATGAAGTCATGTGATTCAACCCTGACTGACCCTTCGAACTTCCAGTCTCCCTTTTCTTATCCCTGAAAACCCACCACGGCGTCTGAAGGCTAAAGACCGGGAGTTTCGGGCTCAGGTTTTTCGCCAAATTCAAGGAAATCCAAGGGGAAGACGGATTAAAATGGGAAATCCTTCGAACTTCCCCTCTCCCTTTTTTTTTATTTTTTATTTTTTTATTTTTCCTCTCGCGCTGAAAACTCTCTAAGACGTGAGAGCACGAAACTGAAATTACTGGTTTCAATTTTACTCTTCCAATTTTTTGCCCTTAAATGCCCTTGCAAAGACTCAACCGTTCGATCACTTTCTTCGATTAAATATATATATATATATATATCCATTTTTGGCTTTTTCATATTAATGCATCTTAAATTTATTATAGAATTATAATTTATACTTTGAATTTTTAATTTTAGTAATTTATATCTTAAATTTATAAATATGTAGCAATTTGTATCCTATTGATAAACAATGTTGATTTTTTAATGAAAATTGATATTTCAGTTACATATAGATTGTTCATTAACAAAGATAAAAATGATTATTTATGACATGAATTAATAACCCATGTATAAATCACATATCAATTTCTTTCAAAAGATTAATATTATTGTCAATTGGTTGTAAATTGTTATATATTTGTAAGTTTAGGATGTAAATTATTAAAATTAAAAATTTAGGGTACAAATTATAACTCTACGATAAATTTTTATATATTGAATGGCTAAGATCAAATGAGGCACATGACCCCCGTTACTAAACTGGGGAGCCAACACCATATAAGTTTTTGTTGGGATCAATATCTCAATTTGAATTTTAATGTAATGTGTATTTAGTTGGTGGTGAAGCAATTAAATGGTTTCACTATTTATAATAATAAATTCAAATTCTAAATTTCAATTTTTTAATTTTTAAAATTTCATACCACACTTCTTTTTTTTTTTTTTTTTAAAAAACCTTTACGTAATTCAAATGTTACATTTAATAAGGGCATTTATACTTAAATAGTCTTTTTTAAGAAGTTTTTTAATAAATATTCGAAGTTTTTAAAAATTAGTTAACATACTTTTTTTTTTCCCTAAAATGGTGAATCAATTTTCTTAAATAGTAATCAATCAGTGATTAATCACATGAAAGTCAATCAGTGATTGACTTACGGTCAATCTTTGATTAACCATAATGTAAATCACCAAATTCCATAGTCATTCACTGATTGAATATTAGTCAATCACCAATTTTCATAGATGATTACTGATTGATTGTTAGTCAATCACTGATTGACCAAATTTGAAAAATAATAAGCGATCATTTTCCTAAATAAATAAATAAAAAGTTTGACCATCTATTAGATTAGGTGATTAAAAAAGACCACTCATCCTAATTTTCTTTTAATAAAACTATCCAAATATACATTTAATTTAAATACATAATTCAAATTATATGTTTAGATTCATACATTTATTTTAATGGCAACATTCTTAAAAACTCAAATACATCCAAACAAACTATTAATCGTTTGATAGATTATTGAGAGCAACTCCAACTGAGCACCAAAATGAAGTGAAACTTCATGATGGCATTGGTTTGGCTCACCAAATTGCACCAAAAATAGCACTATATGGATGCAATTGAACAGTGTTGCGCCATTATTGACAAAATACTATTGGAGATTGCGTCGTGCTATCTCCTCTTTTTTAATAACAAAAGTTACATAAATAAAAAGTTTAATAACTCATATTTTACCCTAATTGTATATTTCTAACAAAAATACTTCCTATTGTATGCTTTAATATTGCATAAAAGGTTTTGTTTAATTTAATTGTTTTAATTTTATTATTATTCATTTTAAAACTTATAAAATGAATTAAAATTAATATGCTATATGTCATGCAGAAAATATGTTTCAATTAATAAAACGTAGAACAAAAATTTATTTTTGTAAAGGTTGGATAAATAATTACATATATGATATCACTAATATGTTAATAAATATATAGGTAAATAATTGATGAAATAAAATAATTGTTGTAAATAGAATAAAAATGAACATTAAGGGAATATTTTTTTTTTTAAAGTAAAATTTGATGTAGATGGATTGGAAATGAACTTTAAATTTGAAGTTAAACTTGCATTATTTTGTTACAAAAACTGTTAAAATAGAGTTTATGAGTTGAAGATGATTTTAGAGTTAATAAATTTAGATAGTTCAACGTTTTTGCAACCAAAAATAAGAAAAAAGAAAAAAGAAAAAAAACAGTGCTTTTCGACATTCCAGGTGCTATGAGCCTCATCCAAGAGCTGTAATTTGGAAGCACGTACAACATAAAGAAAGCCTAAATTATATCTATTGAAGTTTGATGATTGACAATGATACGTGCTTACCGAGTTGTACGTGTGAATCTCTTGAAATGTGGGATGGTTGATGGTTCTCAATTAATTCCACGTTGACACAACTGAAATAATTTTTTTTTTTTTTAAATATATATGGGCTAAACAAAAGCTGCTCTACTTTCACTCATCTCATTTCACCATTACACCTTCAAAATGGAATTAATCAAATACACACACACACACGCACACACACACACACACAGTTTTTGGAGCATTGAAGAAAACCAAATAACAGAACAAATCTAGGTTTAAATCCTTCATGAAAGATCGATGGTTCATAATTTTGAGCAAGTAGAATGTCCAACATTTATATTTATTTTATGGGAAATAATTTCGTAAAAGTATAACAACAAATATCTATCTACTACAAAAATATATATATATATATATATTACATAAAAAGACATTATTCTACAGAATAAATGTTGTTTTCAATACCCTTACAGTGTAGAAGTAGAAGCAACATGTGTGAATGATCAATGACAGAAGCCGATCATCATGTTTTTGTTGCGGAGGAGAACTCCTTGCTTCAAGAATGAGAATTTAAATCCATCCACCATATGAAACGCCTGTTGTTTAGTCTTTTGAGAAGAAAATTGGATAGAGGGGAATGAAAGAATCTCTCACTGCATTATTAAAAAAATAAAAAATAAAAAACACTATTTTTTTACTGCCTTTCGTCCCCCTCATAGGCCGCCACGTAACAGGTTGAACACCCATAACGCGGTAATTTTATTATTTAAAAAAACAATTTTTTTCTTAACTTTTTTTTTTAGTTTTTATTTTTATTTTTATTTTTTTTGTGCGCGATGTCCAAATAGTGGTATAAAATACAGGAATACATTTTCATTCATGATCTCGACAAAGCTTTCTCACACATAAAAGATAAGGTATCTGCTAGGTGAATTTACAATGCCAAATAACATAGAGCAAAGTTCCAAGGCACTCACACTCACTTCAGATCTAAAAGCATTCAATTAAAATCCATAAAAACATACACAACCTACTTCAGGTCAACAGGTAAGCCTCCCA
This sequence comes from Ficus religiosa, assembly GCA_024759925.1. Lineage (NCBI taxonomy): Eukaryota > Viridiplantae > Streptophyta > Magnoliopsida > Rosales > Moraceae > Ficus > Ficus religiosa. Next base: position 24,222 of record JAFMPE010129647.1, read on the forward strand.
CATCAGGTGATTGGGTATAAGAAATAGAAATCAGTTCAGATCTAAACTTCTCTTCTCCATCGTGATCTATTCCACCGGCCAGACTCTCCCCGTTCGCCTTGTCGGAAGAAGCTTTAGAAGAAAGAACCTTCTCTGGTAAGGAGTAAGAAATGGAAATAAGCGACTCTCTAGCCACTTCCTCTGGAACCTCCTTTTCAGGTGCTGTCTTATCCATAAAATGGGGATCTTCTTCGTCTGAAAGACTGAAAGTACCAAAACAAAATATGCCCAATCAGGAATACAGTCAACATAATGTGAAGAAAGTAGTAACTACAACCACTCATTCAATAACAAGCTCTAAATTAATTTAGATTCAACGAACATAATGGTTCCAAAGATTTTTTTAAACTTCATGGTTATAGCGATAGAACTTTTTCTTCCTCTTCTTCTTCTTCTTCTTCTTCTTCTTCTTCTTTTTTTTTTTTTTTTTTTTTTTTTTTTTTTTTTTTTTTTTTTTT
>JAFMPE010129659.1:6291-16529 GCA_024759925.1 Ficus religiosa
GAAACTGCCACGAAAATGGTTTTTGTTATTGCATTAACATCAAATTCAACAGAGACAAAAACCCATACTTGAACGTCGAAATATTCTCTCACTCTACCATTGTTTTAAGCGACTTGAGCAAGAGTGGTCTTTCCAATCCCAGCCATACCCACAATCGGAATTACCAACACCTTATCACAACTAACATCATCCAATATCAACAAACTGATAAGAGCTTCATTTCCAATGTCCCTACTATAAACACCAGATTCTTCTACCATAGAAGTTGCAGGTAATCTTCTTAAAGATTTGTTTTGTACGGAATTTTCCAAAGGTGCCTTTTGTGCCAAAACATATTCTAATTTATCAAGGATCCCTCCACCTTAGGTTCGATCTTAGATGTGCCAAAAGCTTCAGAGTTGATCTCAGCAATCAAGTCCTGCGCATCAAAAATTGCCTCCTTTAATTAGTTCATCAAGCCACTCTTTCGCAGCGGGATTCTTGATCTGCATCTCCTTGGTATCATTAAGCACTGTATTAGCTGACAACAACTTAATCTTCAGCTTCTTGAGCAGCCCCTTGTTAAGTTTCTTCCATCAAATGAAGTCAACGACCTCCCAAGAAGCCAAACTTTCAAGCAAAACATGAAGAGAAGAAGAGAGAAAAGCTCCACCCACTACTTCTGCTGCCACGGTGTTCTTGACACAAAGGAAATAGAAAAGGTTACAAGAAAGCTAGGAAAAGTAGTTCTAGAAGATGTCGTCTGACTGTCGTGGGATTGTTTTGGTCAATTATACCTCAAAACATTAGAAAGGACTCTCTGAAAGGTGTGAGAGAGAGGGAGGAAAACTGGTGGAAATTTCGTTTGGCTTTCATGTGTACGTCAAATCTTTGATTTGTCTATTTCCTTTTCATTGGGGATGGTTGGAGAGTCAGAATTGGCAAGCTACATTATATCAGTTTGACTATTTCAAAGAAGAATTTATATATTTAGATATGGATGGAAGTAGACTCATACCTGATAAACAGTCATTTTCATTTTTCAGCAGCACATACACATGGAAACACGCGGCATTTACAGAAACAAAATTGCTTTGAGGCTCCAGAAGAAATACAAGGGCAGGTCCCTATGGTTCCACTCTCGTTTCTAGCAGAGTTAGCTCCATGCAGAGCTGAATAGTATTGCTCTAGAACGACGTTGAGTATGTCTCAAACAATTGTGTGCAACTGTAACAAAATTTTGTAAAATGCTTCTAGGAGTTAGCGGGATTTAAAGTACATCCTACGTATATACAAGAGTGAATAAAAATCCACTGTTCATTTTACTAGTCAAAAACGCACCGTTTGGTGTTTTCTCCTTTTTTTTCCTTTGCTTTTTCATGTAAAACCGTTTATGTTTTTTTTTTTCTTTTTTTCTTTTTAAAAAGACTTTTGGTACTTATGTTTTCTTTTTATTTTACTTTTTTCTTTTCAAGTTTTTTTTTTCCTTCCAACCTTCTTCTACTTTGCTTCATCATCATCATCATCATCAGTATCATTATTATCATTATCATTATCATTATCATTATTATAGTTGTTGTTGTTATTAATTTTTTCAAATTTTTACTGATCTTTTCCCAAATTGCTGCTTATACATTTTCAGTAGAACTTTGTTTTTTTTTTTTCTTTGTTTAATTTCTGTATTCAAAGCTCAAGATTTTATTACTTTCTCTCTTAAATTTTCTTTTTTAATCACTATTTCAACTTTTTCACTCGAAATTTTAATTTTTTTTACTATAATCAAACCTAATTGTGATAAGTTTTCTTGTCTTCGTTACATGATCAAACTTGTGTTAATTTTTTTTAAAGAGTTTTCACGATGGATTAAAGGAGGTTCTCAACTTGTCGTTAACTTTTTCTTATCTCCTTTCTATTTTGTTTTATTTATATTTCTTCATTTTTCTTAAATTTCTGGCTTGTCTTTATTCATTTTTTTTTTTTTATACTTCTTCCTACAACTTTTTTATTTTCTTTATTTCTTTTTTTTTTCCTCTTTATTAGAAGCTCAACATCCCAAATTTTCTCTCTTTTTGTTAAACTCTTTTTTTTTTTTTTTTTTAAATTTTATAGCATTTTCTTTACTCTTTTTTAGTCATGATCTGTTGTTATGATTTCCTACATCGTTAACTGTCTCTCAATAATATTATGTCATATAATCTGAATTTAACAATTCAACCACATAAAAAAAGCTAAATACTAAAAATTCTTAAACAAATTGATGAGTTATCAAAATATTATTGAGAAGACAGTCGTTAAAAGAGAAAAAATAAGACAACATATTTGTACTTTTTTTAATACTCTTTACATTTTTGCATTTTTATTTTTAAATTTCTAATACATTTTTTCCTTTCCTTTTTTTTTTTAATCTTCTCTACTTAAAAGTTTTTTTTTTCTTATTCATATGTACTGTAGTTAATTTTGTTATATAATAATTTTATTTTGTTTTGTTTAAACATTTTCTCCATTTATTTTCAATTAGGTGTAAAATTACTTTTAGATTATAACTGCAACCATTTTAAGTCTTATATTTTAAACTATATATTGTGAAAATACTTTTTATTTATGATTTATTTATGTCAAAATTATTTTTGCCAAATAATTTTTTATTTTAATATTTTCATTATTCCTAAAGAAATTTACAAAATTAACTTTCTACAAAAACTCATTGTTTTGGTTGAAACTCTTTTTTTAAAAACTTTTTCATTTGTTTTCTTTTCTTTAAAATTAACCCTTTTTGTGTTGCTTTCCTTTTTTTCTCAACTTTCCTGCCGCAAGATTTTATTTATTTTATTTTCTCCACTTTTTAGTATCTATGAATATATGCAAGTGTCAAAAAGTGTTGTTCCATCAATTTGTCTAAAACTAGGAAGATGATTCTCAAGCTTAGATCCAAAAATTTCTTCTTGCTTTTCTCCTCCAAAATTTCCGACCTTACCTTGCTCTTCCTTTTTTTTTTTTTTTTTTTTCCTTCTTCTTCTTCTTCTTGATGTTCGGCTCACTAGGGGGGTTTTGTGACTAAAGTGTGAACTAAACTTAGAGTTGAACTAAATGGTCAAACAATCACTTACACCACTTATTTATAGGTGATTTTGATCTCTTCAAAATTTGCACAATAATCCCCCAAAAAGAAAATAATTGCCCAACAACCCTAAGAGGTGGCCGGCCATGGGGAGTTTGCTTGGTGGCTAAGCAAATTTCAATGGTCAACTTTTTATTACTTTTCATATTTTCCCAAAAATCCAAAAATTCACTTAATTATCATGTATGTGAGGTGTCCCCTCATTAGGTCTCCTTTGGTTTGTCTCCTTAAGTGCAGTCCATTTTCATACTGATATAAATATTATCAGCACTATTACAATGAATAACAGTACTGTTATATCGAACTACAGTCCAGAATTTATCTGCACTTAACTGGACTGTATTAAATTTTTTTTCTTTAGACTTGAAGCCTCTTGGCCTTTTTACTCTAAATATTGAGCTTGATTTTTCTACAATGGTCCCGTGCCTTATTCTTACTTCCGTATTCGTAATGACAGTTTTTCACAGAATAATTTCATATTGTTTATTATACTGCAGTACCATCTCAATTATATCTTAATAATTTTTTTTTTCCAGGTCAAATGTTGACCGGAATAAAGTCATGCATAAATTCTAATTCTGATAAAATCAGATTAGGCATTTTCATATAAACATACATAAATACAAACTTCGATTTCAAATAACAGAAATCATAATTTGTATAAAGGTTGGTTATTACAGAGTCATAATTAAAAAACAATACAAATTAATGCAATGTTAATCATATTTCATTTGCATCATAATGACTTAAGAATTATAGTATGAGATTTATGAATTATTGAGCGTTAATTGCATCTTGATCCAAGCGAAGCTATAGAACCATTGTAATAACCCGAAATTTTAATGACTTGTAATATTCGTAGATACAAAGGGAATCTAAGTCTGAGTCATGATCTAAGCTGATTATCAGTATATGTTTGAGTTCTCATTTAATTAGCTACGAGACTCAATAGTAATTTGCTTAGTCAAGCATGAAGCCTTTTAAGGAAAAAGATAGAATAGGAATTATGATTTCATTCCGGTTAAAGTTTAACCAGGTTGACTTTAAGTTTGACTGAGACGATACTGTAGTATAATCAACAGTGTGGAAATTATACTGTGGAAAACGGTCATCACGGATGGAATAGCAAGAATAAGGTTCAAGTCCACTCTAGAAAAATCAAGCATCTTATTTAGGACAATAAGGGCTAACTAGCTCTAAGTCATAACAAAAATTTATACGCAGTCTAATTTTATGCAGATGAATTTTTGGACTACAATTCAGTATGACAGTACTGTTTTTAATGAAAAACAGTATTGATATTATCTAAGTTAGTAAGAAAATAGATTGCATAATTATATTAAGGGATTCTTGGAATCAAGTGGATGATTATGCATGAATTGAAAGCCAAGTGGCTCTACCCTAGCCGACCACCTCACAGGGACTAAATTGTAAATATTTTATCCTTAGGGACCAAAGTGCAATTTTAAGAAAAAGTGAGGTAAGCATGATGTAAGCATGATGATGTAAGCATAATGATGTAAGCAAAAAAAAAAAAACTTGCTCTCCAAGCAAGCCATAATGGCCGGCCATGTGTAGGGACTAATGGGCAAATATTTTTGCTTCAAGGACCAATAAGCAAATTTTGGATTAAAAATAAATCCAAAAAGAAAATCATTATTCACCTATAAATAGGTGATGAAGGGGTGGTCATTTTGGTTGACAAAAATTGGAAAACTCCCCTAAACTATGCCCAAAATTTTCTTCACCCTTTTCCTCTAAAAATCTGAACTCAAGGAACCAAAAAGGAAGAAAAAAAAAAGGGTGAAGAAGGAAAACTCTAGGGTGGTGGGTGGATCTGGTGGAACCCTAATCAAGTGACCAAAAATTTTTGGAACCCCATCAAGTTAGGGAGGCCGGTTGTGGGTGGAAAGCAAGGGAGAAATGGAAAAGTTGAATCAAGCTAGCCAAACCCTTGTGTTGATCAAGGTAAATCCCCTTTGATCCCTAAGCTTTTTAATTTGAGCTTCAAGTTGGAAATTTAAGTGTATTTCAAGTTGGTTTGTAAGAGCATAAGCTCATTTTATTTCTATTGCCCTAGTTTAGATTTTAGGTTTTGTACTTGATTAGATTTATGGGTGGTTTTGATTTATGAGCTATGCATGATTCTAGGGTTTGCTTGTATGCTTAATGATGTGGTTATATGTCGCCAATATGCCTAAGAAAGTTGTAGGTTATGCATGAGTTGAATGAGCTAGATTAGAAGCTTGAATGATGTATGAATATATATGTAAACCAAATTTACAAACCCAAGCTTGGTGTAAGAACACCCAAGGGTTTGCATGTGAATAGATGGTTATGTGATTGATGAAATCTTATATTAGAAACGCTGCATGACTATTATAGGCTCCCGGTTGCAGCCGGTTGAGGTAGAGTGCGCGTGTTAGGACGTAAAATGGACTTAAGCAAGAAAATTGCCAGTTCGGGTAAAACTGGCCAGTTTTCTGAAAAGCTGGTTTTGAGGCCCTTAGAGGCCGAATTTGGAAAAACTTAGAACATGAAAGTTGTAGAGAAGGGATTTTCCTAGGGGGCACCATAGAAAGTTTTTGAAAATAAGGCTCCAATGGCCTCCGTTTTTTACAAAAATCCGAACCTGGTCATGCCCAGACTTCATGCACAGCTAGGCAGGTTCAACAGGGAAAATGAGTAGGTTAGAGACCGAACTGGATCTTGAGTAAAACATCAAAGTTGTAGGGCCTTTTGAGCTCTAAAACTTTCATGAAGACAATATTTTCGTAATCAACACAGATTTTTAGAATATAATTAGATTTCAAAGACTGTGCAGGAAATAGGAAATTCCTGCACAGGTTTTCTAAAATAGTGTAGGAAATGGACATTCCTGTACTTACACTGACAAATTGACTATGGGAAACTGTTCCAAAGGTAGTTTCCAACACTTAGTAATTTTTATAAACCCTACTCAAGAATCATAAGTTGAACAAGGATTTTGTTTAGAAAATAGATATAAGTGCTAAGTTTTTACAAAGTAAAGAAAAAGAAATTTTAGACAATAAGTTGTCTTAAGATTTGGTAATAAGATAGTGACTGACGGTAACTGAGAAGAATACCCGAGTTATTGGACTAGGCCCAAAGCCCAAGGGTTACCCAATGTAACCCAACAAGGTATTAAGTTTGTTGGTGGGCCTAAAACCTAGGGTTACTCCTAGTAACCCAATGGATTATGGATTGAAAAATAATAAGGCTTAGGCCCAAGGTTAGGAGTAGTAACCTAACACTATTCACGTATACTTGGGCTTAGTACCCAAGGTTACTCTAAGTAATCTAAAAAGTTATGATCTAAGTATGATAGGCCATAAACTCTAGGGTTACTTCTAAGTAACCCAGTAAGTTATCATGTGTACGTAAGGGGGACATATAACTAAGGTTATGTATAGATGTTGGTTAGGTTACCAACATTTTATAATTATGATTTATAGGATCCTTATCCTATGTCTTTTTAAAGAGCAGGAAGTAACCTGTTGTTGCGACCTAATTTAGAGCAACAAAACTTAAGATATGACATACCAGGTAAGTACAAACCTCACCTATAGTATGAAAAATAGTAAACTATTTTCAAGTATATGACATGTTTTCATGTATGCTAAGTTATGTCAAGTCATGATATGCCACGTTATGCTATGTTATGCCATGTTATGCTATGTTGTGCTATGTTAAGTCATGTTAAGCCATGATAAGCCAAGTTATGCCATGATTTATGGTTATGCCATGTTGTAATAAATAAACATGCCACAAGTTATTTTATGATATTTATCTTTAAGTCATGCCAAGTCTACGTCTCATGTGCATCTTGATTAATAAGATCACAATTAAAGATTCTTAGTCTTGGAATATACAAGACTAAGACTAAATCAAGACAAGTAAGGTGTCGTACCAACCTCCCGCCAGATCGTGGAGGATGCATGTTTCAAGTTTAAGATATGATTATCAACCTCTCATTAATGCGTGAGGGTATAATCAACCTTCCGTCAGATCGTGACGGGTTATGTTTATGATTCTCGGAATTGTTAGGGACCTTGCAAACCTTAACTTTTTGTGGAATGCGCGCAATCGGTACGTACACAAGGGGCCCATCTATTAAGCAAGATAATAAGTTCATGATTAAGTCCATAATGGAGCATAAGACATTCCTAATCTATCATAAATGGATCATGCATAAATTATATGATGTTGACATGTTTTTGTAAGATTATGTTTGTACTTACTGGGCGAAAGCTCATCAGTATATTTCATACTGTAGGTAAGATGCCTGCAGCTTTGCTTGATGGGCCATGGAGACGATGCAGCAAGTGAAGGGCGGTGTGGGATACCACTAAGCAAGTTTTTTCGCCAACTCTTTAATTATGAAGTTGTATATGTATGATTAAGGAATATGTACCATGTTACATATGTGATGTTTTTAAGTTGTGATTTAAAAAAAAAATTTATTCTGAAATTTTCTGTAAGGTTAAGTGTTTAAAACTAAGGTTTAAGTTAAGCAAGCATGGTAACGGCTCACATTTACATAGTCGGTCCTACGTGGATGGCCGAGGCGTTACAACCATGACCGCAATCATACAAGAAGATCATGTAAACCATTGCGAACTATATATGTAGACCGAGTAAACCATGTGGACTGTTTTATACTAAGACAATCTTCCCAATCATGTTTCAAAACTTTAATTGTGAACTTAATAGTGTTTCCATAATAATAGTAAGACAATAATAATCAGAACACACTATACACTTGGAGTTATGATTAGAGAGTTTTAATTAAGTAAAGTAATTATTAAAAATGTGAAGTAATCCAAATTTTAATCATATTTCAAAAATGTGTCATGGTGATTTGATTATCGAGTATTAATTGCTTTTTGATCTAAGTAAATTGAGCATTCCATGATCCTGATTACACAAGTAGAACAAAGCTAACCTTACGAATTATTAAACGGTTCATCCATGCAAATTGTGCAGACCGTTCTATTCTACGACGGTCTTGTTATTTAAAATTATTAAATATCAACTCTATTTTAAGTTTTTTCAATTAGTAAGTACATATTAACTAGATAATTCATAATAAAAATGTGACTTGTGAATTTAGTAGTGTTACCATAGTAACAGTGTGGCAATAGTACCCTAATCATATTGATTAGAGAAGCCTAAATTAAGTAAATTATTTCGATTTTAGTCATATTTCAAAGATTTAATTGTAAATTTTGATGTTGTTATCATTGTAATAGTACGATTACAGTAACCCAATCACACTCTATACATGAAGTTATGATTATAGAGTTTTAATAAAGTGGAGTCATAATTTATTAAAAAAAAGGGGGCTAATCCAAATTTTAATCTTTTTTCAAAATGTGTTTTGGTGATTTGAGAATTACAAAGAGAGGTTTTATCAATTATTGAGTATTACCTGCTTCATAATCCAAGCAAACAAAGCGAAATGTGGCTTCAATCACATAAGCAAACCAAGCAAACCATGCGAACTATTACACGATTCATTCATGCAGACTGTGCAAACCATTCTATTTCAAGACGGTCTTCTTGGTCTATAACTTATTAAATATTAACTATATCACAAATTCTTTTATTTTGATTAGAAAAGTCTAAACTAAGTAAATTTTTTTGATTTCAATTACATTTAAAATTTTCAATTGTAAATATATGTTACCACTGTAATAGTATAATAATAGTAATATGTCCACAATTTTATACGTTTAATTATGAATAGAGAGTTTTAATAGTCGGGTCAAATATTCTAAAGAAAACCTTGAAATTCCTATTTAGCCGACCGAGATGATCATCATGATTGTTCCAACTGTATTGACCAATATAAACGGTCTGCTCAATTTGCATGGTCTTCCCAATGATATTCGTTTCATTTTTTTCTTAGGAATTTCAAATTTGTTAGGCCGAAAACGGTGCAAAAGGGTCGAATCTTGTTGTTTTTTCGGTTTAAATGCATAAATATGAATGCCCATACTTTGAATAACAATTTAAAACTTGATTCCTCAAATTTTTTTTTAGAATTTACAATGCTTTTGAATCTTTACTTCTCCCATGCAACACCCAAAATATGAACTCCTAAGAACGCCAGCCAGACTATATGGATGACAGTGGTCGGATGATGGTTGGGAGCGGCAATGGTGGTGGGAGAGAGGGTGAGGTGGTGGAAAGAAAGTGACAGTTTTTGAATGAATAATATGAGGTTTTTGTTCATATTTTCTTTTATTTTCAAATTTATATATTTTTTTATTTTACAAAAGGGCATTTTAGAGAATTCAAAAGTTTCATTAAAAGTGGAGGTCATCCTTGTAAAACTTTTTGATTGAAGGTTAGTGATGCAATGAAATGACCATTTTAAGGTCAATTTTGCAAAGCACCTGGCAAGCTCCACTACTACAAAAGTTGGCTTACACGACGAAAAATACACGACGATTTTTAGGAACCATCGTCTTAAACAGGATTACACGACGGTTTAGTCAAACAGTCTTGTAATAATCTGATGGATTACATGACGGTTTAGTCAAACAGTCGTATAATCTGATGGATTACACGACGGTTCATCAAAACCGTAGTGTATTCCGCCAGATTACACGACGGTTTTGATGGGTTTTGTTGGAACTGTCGTGTAATCCGGTAGCATTTCAAAAAAAAAAAAGAAAAAAAAAAAGTATTACACGACGGTTATATAAAACCGTTGTGTAATCCTCCGAAAATTTTCAAATTTTTCAAAATTTCAAATTAAAAAAGAAAGGATTGCACGACGGTTTTTATAACCGTCGTGCAATCCTAAGATTACACGACGATTTTGAGCAAAGCCGTCGTGTAATCCTCCGAAAATTTTCAAATTAAAAAAAAAAAAAAGGATTACACAACAGTTTTGAGTAATACCGTCGTGTAATCCTTCGAAAATTTTCAAAATTTTCAAATTTCATGCTTTGGAATTTGCACGAAAACCGATTACTTAAATACATTTTCCTCTTCATTTATCATCATTTTTATTTTCAACCCTCTAGACAACTCAAACTTTTCTCCTTCTCACCTTCTTCGCCCCCCCCCCCCCCCCCCCCCCCCCCCAACCCCGCCCCCCCCCCCCCCC
>JAFMPE010129672.1:0-10485 GCA_024759925.1 Ficus religiosa
TAGAAAGAGGTATGGAGGGAGAGTTGGGACTTACTTCTCACGTGCTTTCCTGCGTTTTTCCATGGCTTCGGCAAGCTTCGCACGATTTTCAAACCATGACTTGCCAAGATTTTCTACGGGGACCCATGGAGGGAAAGACTGGTAAGCAAAACACATATTAAATTTTACAATTTGGCAATACAAGTGAGAACAGCCACAAACAAGGAATTATAGACACAAAAAAAAAAAAAAAAAAAAAAAAAAAAAAAAAAAAAAAAAAAAAAAAAAAAAAACTTACAGGTTTGGAACGTCTACGTTGAAGCTTATACTTATTCTCATCAAGATCAAGTCCAGCTTTACGCGCTCCTTCCAATTTAATTCGCCTTTTACGTTCTTCTCTCGAATTGAATGGCTCTACAAAACCGACAATATTCGAGTATAAGTGAGAAATAAGAAGTTCCACCTAGTAAAGTTTGCCATTGAAACCCTAAATCCTAAATTAGGTTTCCGGTATGAGCAATGTATGAATATTATTCCAGCAAAATCCAAAATTTCTATGCTGCAGGTAAAAGAATTTGAAGGATAATTCCAAAATCTTCAAGCAAACAATACGTTAATTTTGCAGGTGAATTTTACTTTACCAAAGAAGCTCTTTTTAAAAAAATTTTTCCACTCAAATTCCGAGTTCTTTCATGAAATAATTTCAAAAGCTAATCTTCAAGAGTACAGAACAATTGGAAGGTGTAGTTTCTATTCCAGATAATATTCGTTGAATCCAAGTATGGACTCGCCGAGAGCCCTAATTTCTTGTGGAATAATACGATTCCACGGGGCAAAATTCTAGAAAAAGTCAAACAAAAAAAACCCTAAAAATCCAAAAGAGAATTAATACAAAAATAGCGGAAACAAAATCCCTAAAATTACAAAGAAAATCATATCAGAAATAGAATGGGTAGAAAAGGAAAAGGCAAAGGACGTTTACCCATTGTTGGTTTTCCGTGTTTCCCAAGGCAAAAAACACTAAGTCTGAAGGTTTTCCCAAAAGATCGACGATGCAACTTGCCCGATATCTCTCCAGAAAACGAATTGCAAGTCGGTTTAGACCTTTGGATTGATAATATATAGGCCTCGGCAAATTAGACCCAGCCATTAAAAAAAAAAAAAATCAAAAATCAAAAATAAACTTTTTTTGTAGAATTAAACAAAAAGAAAAACTGATATTGACAGAGTTATCTTCTTTTTGTTTTTTTTTTGTTTTTGTTTTTTTTTGTTTATATTTTATTTGGGGTGGGGTCGGACAATTTTAGCCTTCTTTTCAATTAAGGGGGGGGGGGGGTGTTAAAAATCGCTTAAGAAAATATTTTTGATAGTTTAAAGCGTATTACAAGTCGGTTAGCCTCCGTTTATAGGAATCATCTTGATTGTAACATTTAGATTAAAATATTTAAATGCAAATAGCTAAAAATAAACATTTGAATTGTCAACCGAATTTAATATTTAGTTGTTAATATTTTAAAAATTACATTTGAACAGAAACATTTGAATTTTTGTTTGATAGATTTTGAAAACTGTTATTGGAAATGTAAAAAAACTTGAATTGTTGTTTGGATAAAAACTAATTTAGAATTGAATGTCAAAATATGCAATGCAAATGCTCTGTTTTAAATGTGAAAAGACCAAACACTTATTGAGATAGGTCATTCAAATGAAATATTTAAATGAAGGCAAATAGTTGTCTCAAACACAAGCTTAGTAACTTGGATTAAATACACTTCTAAATAGAGAGAGAGCCAAATTAGTCCATGTTTATAAATTTTTTTTTTATAAAAAAAGTCAATGTTTGTAATTTTTTTTTTTAAAAGACCGATCCTATACAGAATTACCTTTTAATTAAGGAAATGTCAACAAATCTCTTTAAAAATAGATCTCATACATCGTCACTCATCAGTTACCCAATCGTAATTGAAATGCATTTGGTTGATATATTCTTTTACTTGGGCATCTTTTTTAGTCTCAAATTATAATATGACCTGTGTTTGACTTAAATGATTTTTAATAACATACTATAATATTATAATTAAATATATAGCTTTTTCATTAATATATCATATGATATTATTATTTTTTGATTGAATATGTCACGATATTATTAAATGTATATGAAAGTTACAAAATAAAGGAACATAGAAGTTAAATCCAATTGAACTTGAAAGATGATGCTGGTTTAAGTTTATTGTGGCTTTTTTTTTGCCGTATTCCATATCCTGAAAAACTCTTAAAATTTTACAACGAAACAGAAATGTAAACCGAACAACTGATCAATTCCTATCGGTTTTACCGCTCTATCTGGACTTTCTAACTGCATTTGTTCAAGTCCAACTACAGCTGCTTCCTCCTTTTTCTCTCCTTTGGCAACATTTTTGCAAGAGTGGTTATATTTGCACTTGAAATTTATAAATACTTCCACTTAATCATTATCTTATTAAGAAAAGATTTATTAAAATAAATACCTCATTTAACCTTTTATGCCCCCACTCCCATTAAATAAAAGCATCACTAAACATCATTGTTTCACCGATTATTCAATGTCGGATGCGTTTTCTCCTTCGTTCATATAATTTTCGTTAATATTCTCTTTTCTTCTTTGGTTCATCTCGTGTTGCAACTGTTGCAAGCAAGACTTACCATCTGTGAGGATACACACACACATATTTTAAAAACGCTTCCATATACGGCTGTAACTTAAATACATAACAGATCAGCCCAAAAAATAAAAATAAAAAAAATTAAAAAAAAATCTTAAATATACATAGCAGAAAATGTATATGTTTTATTTCAAAAAGAAATATAAGGGATTAATATATACACACACATATATATATATACACATAAGAAGATGGTGTATTTTTTCATGAGGTTTTATCGTAATTTTATCAGTGAATAGAATTACAAAATATATATATATATATAAATATAAATATATATAGAGAGTAGGGTATTCATATATTTAGGGATGCAAATATTAACACTTTCTGTTAATTTAATTTTTGTAAAACAAATTCGAATTGAAATGAAAATAGAGGTATGAGAGGGCTAAATCTATGTTAAGAGAATCTATAAAAGGATATATTTCTAAATTTATATCAGGAAACATTCATTGACCAGAGGTACTTATAAATTTGAGGGGTACAAATAAAATCACTCTTTTGCAATTGCTGTCGTTTCTGAAAGCGGTCCAACATCTATTGTCCGATGCCATGACATGTATTGTTTACGAAATTGATTTTGTTTTCTCAAGAATATTGTCGTTTGGAAACTAAAAAGGCAAAAACTATACGACTTGTCGTTTTTGTTTACGACGTAATAAAATTGTCGTTTGGTGCTGTTTCTTTTCCATTTCATGCCCTCAAAATCATTGTTGTTTATCGGTCTATATGTCCTTTTGTCTGATTGTGTCGTTTCGTAGTCCTACACTCGTCTTTTTTTTTTTTTTTTTTTTCTTTCTTTGCAAATTTTACTCGTATTTCATTTCATGTTGGTCATTTCGGTCTATTGGACCTTTTAGTTGTGAAAAATGCTAGAGAAACTAATTTTAATATCAATTTTTGAGTACCAATTCATGTGGTATATGAGTTATTGTTATCTTATTAATAGATGTTTAAAATATTGTCATATCAATTGATTGATGACAAGTGAGTTGGTACTCAAAAAATTGATATTGAAATTGAAATTGGTGTCCCTGACACTACTCGTTTTCCTTATGATTTTGCTGGTTGATGTCCTTGTCATTTATTTTCTGTCACAGTTCCCTATAAAAATCAACTTTTGTTTCTATAGGATAGATTTTAGGCTTGGTTCAATTGTTCATTTTTAAAATAGGTGAAAAATATATATAACAAAAGAGTTTTTTTTTTCTTTAACTTTTTTCATCATTCTTTTAATTTTGAAAAAAAAAAAAAGCCTTTTTACTCTTAAATTTACTTTGTACAGTTCTCTTTTACTATCCTTTTGGAATCTTTTTAAAATCTTCATCTAATGCACTATTCTCAATATTATTTCTGCTCACCTTGAAAACAAGATTGCTTTTCAAATAAATTTTAGACTCAATTTGTTTTTAAGAAGGAAAAGTTATTTTACCTATCTAAACGCTATCTCATTCTCAAAATGAAATAGCATTTTCATTTCATACAAGAAAATTTTCTATTTTGAAAATAAGTTCTATTTTAAATTGCTTGAACTTTGTGATTACATGCAATAGTTTTTATTTTTTTATTACAAGCAATAAATTTAAGGAACAAATCTTGTAAACGGACTCGTCATTTTCAAGCTTTGATATATTGTCTTTGCATTTGTTTTCTTTATCTTTTATGCTTTTTAATGTTGTTGATTTGTTTTGGTGTCTTAGTTTATTAGCTTCTTTTTATTTTCTATCTAGTTGAATGGTTTTGCTCAGTTGAAATTTATTTGTTTTGTTTTTTCACGAAGTAATATAGGGCTATGCAGTAGAATCCCCAAATTGTCGGACCAAACCATTCCGTTCGTTAAAAACGATCTGAAAATGATCCGACAGACTTGTGAAAAATGGTCCAGACACGGTTCCTCATACATATATGTATATATTGTTTTTTCCCTTAAAAAAAAAAAAGAAGGGATTTATAGTTAAATAGCATTTTTTTTAAAAGAAGTTTTTCAACCAATGACCAAATTTTTTTAAAAATTAGTTAAAAGATTTTTTTTAATGGTCAATCAATTTTCTTGAATAGTTAATTAGTGATTGATCAAATAGTGGTCTCTCATTGATTAATCATAATGTAAATCACCAAATTTCAAAGTCAATTACTAATTGGATTAGAAAAGTTGGGTCAATAAAGAAAAGTTAAGTCATTTATCAGATTATGTGACTAAAAAAGGTTACCTAATCTAATTTTCCTAAAAAATACACATGTTTGAACTCTGAACTTTGTATTTTGGATGTGCTTATATTTGTTTGGACTTTGAATTTTGGTTGTATTTAAATGAAATTTTTTTTATCATTATCAATATTTTTATTTTGATTTAACTTTGAGTTTGAAAAAAATAAAAACTACAAAAATGTAACAAAAAAATCACGAGAAACTTTTTCAAAAGAAAGAAAGAGCCAAATAACATATTTGGAGTCTCTAATTTGAATAAAACATAATTTTTAAGGACTAGTAATAAATGGCGTATGCTTGTTAATTATACGTGAAAATATTGAAATTAATCCCACAACTCCTCCCCTCTCTCTTCTCTCTCTTCTTGACATCTTCGACACTGACGCCGGCGTTAAATCCTATTATTACTAGAAAACCTAAGAATTTACCCATAAAAATATACTATAGTATACCATCTTTAAAAAACTTGGTTTAATTTTCAAAAACACTTATAAAATATGATATGTTTTGAGTTCTCTTTTAAAAATGTCATCTAAAAAGTCTATTAGACCACTGGCACTTTGTTAAATTGGACGAAATATGATAGCAAGGTTTTTTTTTTTTTTTTTTGGCTAAGAACGTAAAGTTCAATTGATATAAGCATCAATTGTCAAAATTGGAGGAGATAAAGTTAGTAATGTACTAAAGTTAAAAGGCCAAAAATTAAATTTGTTCGAGTCTTAAGTGGTCAAAATATGATAAAAACGGTGTTTTTGCTAAGAATTTAACGTCGGAGGAATATTTTCAATAACAGTTAAAAGTTTAAAGGGTATAAGCATCGGCTTTCAAACTTTAAAGGGGAAAGTTACAAAAACATTAAAGTTTAGGGGGGAAAAATGAAATTTGTCCAATAATCTAATTTGACCGTTGTTTCCCTCCTTTTCTTCCCTACAAATTTCCCGAAAATATATATTTGCTAGACAAAAACTACAACTCGCCATCATCATCATCATCATCTCTCTCTCTCTTTTAATTAGGTGTTATGTTCAAACACTTTGTTAGATCCAAGAACACCAAAGAAAAGGCCAAAAAAAGACAGAAAAAAAAAAACAGTGAGTTTCAAGAATCTCCGGTTTTCCTCTTTGTTCTAAAAACACCCCCTCATAGATTTCCCGCATATAAATATATATATATATATATATATATATATTGTCTCTTTTAACTCAAACACCCGCTACAACTCATCATCATCATCTTCAGCTCTCTCTCTCTCTCCTGTCTTCAAACTTGAAACAATAGTTTTGTTGTCAATCCAAGAAAAGCAAAGAAACTTGCATTGTGCATGGTAATGAAACGCCGAGACCCAGCAATGTCAAACACAAGACTTTCCAAAAGTTTGGAAGAGGAATATTTCAATACTATTCTTCCCGCACTGTATTCGCCATATTCTATAGGCCTTCAAGCCGGGACACTGCCATTTGAAAAATTCTGCAAGTCAATATCATGTGAGGCTCTATTTCTTGAAGAGTTTGCAGAATGGTAAGTTGATCTTGAATCTTTTCTTCAAAATATGAAAAAATAAAGTAAAATAATAATAATAATAATAAAATCCTTCATTTGATTACTGTTGATTAAAATCTGGTGGTGTTTCTTTAGGCTGCAAATGGCAGAGGAACATGTTACCAATGTTTTTCACGTATTCTCTCTCAAAAATTTAAGGAAATCCATATGTAGATGCGCTTGTTCTCGAGCTCAAATTGCAGGGGTATTCTTGTTTAAAGTATTTGTGTTTTTTTTTTTTTTTTTTTGTTTTTTCTTTTTGATTTATGCTCAAAAAATCCACAGGATATGGGTGAATTTACCACTACCAGTCTTCACACAACAACGAAAATGTCAGAACTCTTGCACTCGTCGGAACATGGAAATGCTAAAGAACTCACTCCAAGTTTTGTTCTTGCTATTATTGCCTCATGTTTTAGGCTTTATGCTCTTATTTACAGCACTGTGGCATGGAATACGGCTCACAGTTTCAACCGTTGGGTCGATATGAATTATCTTGAGGTTGGTTTTCTAAAGTTTTGAGCTTTTTTCTTTTTTCTCTACTGAAAAACTGTACATTAATTAAAAAAAAAAATGTTCGAAAATTTTTTCAGACAACAATATTGGAGATAGAAAATACGTTCGACGAATTAAGTTTTTCCCTGACAAGAGAGGACTCTATAAAGGTTGAAGATTTCTATCAGCAAGCGTTGAAGCTTGTTGCTGAGTTTTTTGCCACTTTACCAATTTCAGAACAAAGCATCGTTCCATTATATTCGGCCTTAGACCGTTTGAACGTCAAGCTCGTTTTCTTTAGCAACTTTGACTTGACATGTTCTCTAGACGATTCAATTTCTATTCTAGAGGAAATAGCAACTTCAAATCTATCGGAACCGAAATTTGATGAAGTGTTCCCAAACTGGCAGAGTCGAGCTCGCAGCTACATAGACAAAGAGAAAATGTGCATGCGCAGCGTGCAAAATGGTAGTCCAGGTATGGTTAACAAAACTCTCTCTTTCTCTCCATATATATTTATATATATTTCATTTGAAAAGAACTCTCTATTATTGTTTGCTGAAAGAGACATCAAATCGATATTTTAAATAACAGCACCGACATTCGACTACGACGGTATATGCAATGCCCTTGAGCAATTTGCAAAGTTCGAAATGGAGGTAAATACTACAGTGGTAGATTCCCAGTTATTGAAGGGCTTAAATTTAGATGACATTAAACGTGCTGGCCAGAGTTGTCTTCAAGATGAATGTGAAAGGTTTTTTCAAAATGCGAGTCCAAAAATCGATATTCATATAAGCTCGTATAGTTGGTGTGGCGATCAGATTAGATCAGCTTTTTCTCCAGGTATATGTTTTTGCCAACATCTCACTCTCTATAAAAACAAATATGCACATATAGATATATGTATGTGTGTGTGTGTGTAGCAATATAGGCATTATATGCAATAATCCATATTCTTTTTTGAGGTTTGTAACAAAAGTACAATGCTGTGTTGTCTAAACAGACTTGCATGTCTCTGTTCATTCAAACGAATTGGTCTATGAGGAATCAATCACAACCGGCGATATTTCGAGAAAGGTGGAGTCTCCAATGGAGAAACGCGAATACTTTGCCAGTGTAAAGGCCCGTACCGAGGGAGATATATTTACAATCTACATTGGACGCAGAGCGGGTGATCTGCTATGTTTGCTTGAAGCAAACATAGGAATCATAATTGATATGGAGTCTTTACGCCCTCTTTGCGACCATTTTGCAATCCAATTGAAGCCACTTTACTCAAGTGTGGTTGAAAACCAGAATCAACTTTCGCTCGACCTTCCCCATTGTTGGAAACCATTGTCCGGCATCCTTTATTATGTAGATTCTTGGGCTGAAATTGAAGCGTTCATTTTGGGGTCGTAAATTTTATTATTATTATTTTTTTTCTAATTAAGTTGAGAGCCGTGGCTCAACGTTTATTTCACTTTTTCATTCGTTTTCGTCCCCAAGGAGTTGCCAAGGATAATATGTAATTCAATTGTAAAATATGTGGATCTGCTGATACTAGAGCTTTATAATTAGTTTGCCTGCAATTGGTACATTGTCTTAGACTGTTGTGCACAATATCTAGATGTTACTAAAAACTTTATATTGACCAACACTTTTGTGAGGGTAAAGATGATTATTAGACGGTTTTGTTATGTCTTTCATATGAACAGATCTAGATGTCCTGATTGTACATTGAAATGAGTTAGCTTATGTCACCACTGGTACTATTGTTTGCTGAGAAACCAGTTGAGTAGCAAAAAATTCCACTTGGAGCTTCAAAGTGTGGTGATACAGATTCTCTATTTCATCAAGCTCCTGCTCAGTCAATTTAGTACTTAATTTGTCCAGCAAATCTATAGTTTCCATAGTTGGTGCTGGTTTAATGAAGAATAATAAGCAAAAAGAAAATTTTATCCCAACTAGTAAAATGTAAAAGAGGAAACATATTTTTTAGAAGGGGCAGACCAGAAAATCTCGAGAAGCATAGTTGTTTATCCATTTCTTGTAAATGTGACTGGCATCAGGAGGATCTTGAAGAGCTCGGATCTCTTGATAAACATAGGCATAAAGCCTCATACAAGGAGCAATAGCACCGAGTGTATAAACAGCAACTTTCGTCTTCTTGAAGGAAGTTGCGATCTTGATGGGAAATTGTACGTCTTCAACTTTCCTGACGCCATCGCAAGCAAAAAGTCTCTGTATTTTGCGGTCGCATCAGAAATGAGGTCGTTTGAATCTTCAATTCCCCATGCCTGTTTAGTTCGTTCGTTCGTTCACCCAAAACAAGCATAACTGGCATCAAAAAGGAAAACCCCTTTGTGCTTTCTTTATTTAACTTGATTTTAATTAATTTACCGAACTTAAAGAACCTTCCATTAAGAGGAAAAACAAATTAAAACAAAGAAGAAAATTAAAGAAAAATTAGTTAACTTAAATTAAGTTGGCCTGTGTTTCAATTGAACCAATTAAATCATACTCTTTTCCAGAGAAGTCGATAAAGAGAAGTCGGTTCTTGCTTGCTTGTTCTTCAGTTTTTTGGGATTATATATATAGAGGGGGGGGGGGGGGGGGGGGGTGGTGTGGAAAGAAGGTGAACATACACGGACAAGAATGGCGTTCATTTCCAGCTTCTGGAATGCAGAACTCCTTAAAACACCAATGGCCCTCTTCGTGTCGTTCTCTTTGGCGCAATCCGCGGCCAATTCAAATCTGAAAAACCCCAAGAAAGGCGGAAAAGGCCTGTAATTTAGTAGAAAACCAACAAATTCAAGTGAAGATTAGGATTTAGAAATTAGGGCAAACATACGCTTGAGTGAAGGAATTGAGAAAATGGGCGTCCTGAGAGATGCAGCGGCCAAAGCTCACAAAGAAGGTCAAGAACCTGGCGAACACCGATTCCACCTTGAACTTGTTCCAACACCGAGTCGGGATCGAGAATCCTTCTTTCGCCATTGGACTCGACGGACAAGCTTTTCTTTCTTTTTCTTGGCTTCTAAATTTGCCGTGCATTCCAAGAAAACGCAGATGAGATTCTCAACAAATTAGAAGTATAGAGAGAGGGAGAGGAATCAGGCGGGCAACATAGGGAGGGGGATTTTTTAGAAGGAAAGAGGGAACCAAACTACCAACGGTCAAATTCGCGAAGGGTGTTTCTTGAACCGGCGGTCCTTTTCTCTCTCCGGTTCGGTTGGCCCGTGTCATTTGGCGAGTCATTGAGTGACGAAAGAAAGAAGTATTTGTACAAGGAGTAATTGACCCAAATAGTCCATAAATTATTTATAAAATAAGGGCTTCGTCCCTTTTTTTCATCGAAAAGACCTCTAAATTTTTAAAATATTGGTCATTAAAGTCTTTTCTGTTCAAAACTATTAAATTTCTAACGGAATCTTGTCCAAATCATAATTTTTGTAGTAAAAAGATCAAAATGCCCATTAATTTTCTAATTCCTAACACATTTACCTTCTCCCTCAATTTTTGTTTCTTTTCTTTTTCTTTTTCTTTTTTCCTCAAACCACAAAACACCAAATCC
>JAFMPE010129683.1:0-10237 GCA_024759925.1 Ficus religiosa
TTTTTTTTGGCATACCTCCTAATGAAAAATTCTCCATACTGGTCTTGAAGAGTCCCGTAAACCATCCACGAAGCAAGCTGGTTATACATAACCTGATGTCCATGCCAAAGAAGCCTATGCTTCAAACACAGACAAGTGAAGAGAAAGTAACATAAGCAGCATGGGATTTTTTTCTTTCATTGAATAAACAACCAAATGCAGTACAAAATACAGATAATCTCTCAAAGCAAACAATCCCACAGCTCCTTTTTTGCTCCTTCCGACGTCCATTTCAGCAGGTGGGAAAACAACAGAGGTTCCCACTTTCAGAAATCAGGTATAGGCCCATCCATAAGAGGAGGTTCATTGGATTCACACTTTATTACAAGAAGCTCAAAAGATAAGGAGCACTTATCTAGTTTAATTAAGTTGCGGAGTTTTAGTTTCATAAAAAAACCAATGCCAAGCCCCGTGAAACATATTCTGAGCTAGACATTACTCTACATGCCACTATTCATGCTGTTGCGCATTTCCATTAAGAACACCAGACTACATTTTAGGTTTACCCATTCTATTTGTCTTGAGAAAACAAAGAGCAAGAACAAATTGTAAAACTTGCCTCCTCCATGTACATTGATCGAAAGATTAAAAGATGTATACTTCACACACCTTTGAATGCACGTCTGCAGTTCGGGTACTCCACAATGGCATCGTTTGTGCAAAAGATTAAGAAGTTGACCACCACGCATATCATCGCGCTCAATCTCTAGAACAAGCTCATACAGAGGCGGTAAAAGAACAAAAAACTACACCCAAAAGTAGAATTAACCGAAATTAAAAAGATTCACACAAAACAAATATTGAAAAGAAAAAAAAAATGCAATATCTCGGAAGCGAACCTTATTGAGACCCTGAGTAAGAGTGGCCAAAATGGGGACAGTTTCGGACAACAATTTCTGCTCAATGTGGAGAACAGCTGACCTATACACAAACAGAATCTCAACGATACCATTAGCAATGGCTCTACGGTAGACACTCTGCCTTTTAACCCCGGTTTCTCCGTCGGACGACTCGGAAATCGTCGCAAAAGGACTCGCGTCGGCGGACCTAATCCAACTCAAATTCCGAGACTTGGTCGCGAACCGGTCGAGCTCTCGGTAGTAAAACCCTAGCGAGACGATCCGCTCGATCAGATCCCTGCATTTGTTCACAGCAACGAATAGCAGAATCAGAGGACCAGCAAGAGTAAGCAAAATTGAAGTGGATTTGCCACCATTTCCTAGTGTGGAAATGTCAGAAGAAAACCTTTCGCTGGGGTGGAGGAAGGAGATGTCGGGAGCGAGCTTGAAAGAGGGGGGGTCGTCCGAGACGGGAGAGAGGCGGAGGCCGAGGGAAGAGCGGTGGTCTCTGTCGTCGATGATGAGATTGCCGGTGTAGCCCAGGAGGGCTAGGAGAACCTCGTGGAGCATTCTTCTTTCTCTCTCACTCTCTCTCTCTCTCTCTTGGTGGAAGAGGAAGACAGTGGTTTGGACAAACCGGAAATTTGAAAATTGAAAATGTGTCGCACAGAAACGGGCACGCAAGTTTTCGCCGGCTCTTTCTTTCTATAATGCGCGGGTTCAGTTCAGTGGCAAAACCAACCCGGAAGTGGCAAATGGGAATTATGGATTTTTTTATTATTAATATTTCAGGAAAAAAAATAGTGGGAATTATATTTTTTTTATATTTCAGAAATAGTTCAAAAAAAAATTTCAGAAACGACACTAAATAGTTCATTTTCCTTTTTTAAAAAATAGGTTTTTTTCTTTTAATTTACGACATTCCAACATGATTTAAGTAAATAACATAAGTAAATAATTAGGATTAATTTTATAAATATCCCATGAACGGTATACCTTATTTCATTTTATCCCCTTAATCATTAAAACCATTTATTATACCCTTTAAATTATATAAAATCATTCAATTTGCCCCTTTCGTCTACTCCTGCTTATTAATTTAACGGAATGCTAACGTGACATATAATTAAAAATTAAACAAAAATGTTTTAGAATATAAATCCTTATTATAAAAAAACAAATAAGAATTTTCAATATAGTTCATGAGGCATAATGAACGGTTTAATAATTTAATGGGCAAAATGAAATAGGGTACATACTCCAAGGATTATCTATAAAATTAATCCAAATAATTAATGTACTAAAATAAATATGTTTTTTTCCTTAAAAAAATTGAATAAACATGTTTTTGTAAATAAAATATTCCTGTAAAAAACTTAAATAAACATGTTTTTGTAAACAAATTATTCCTGTAAATATATTATTTATCGAAATATGTTATCTATCATAAGTAGTTGAAGAAAAATATTGTTTACCTTTCTCTATTATATTTTAAAATTTAGAATTCCTTCATTGATTTTTAATGGGACGTCTCGTAATTGCGTAAAAAGATATAGACAAAAGTGGATTAAAGAAACATATTTAACCCTCATTCTATATATGAGAAGAAGTGATGAACCATTAAAAATAATCATTACTTTATAGTAAAAATAGTTTATAATTCAGGATATTTTTTTTTTGATTAATCCAAAATCATATGTAGATTTAATTACCATCTTAATCATGTGGTTTAATTGTAAAAGAATATATCGTCCACGGTTCATAATTCATCGTGGTCAAGTCAAGTCATGAATGACATACAACTTTGATTAAAAAGTCATAATTACATTATTCTAAGTTGACATCAACTCTTGAATTTTGTAATTTATTCCTTATATTTTTTTTTTCTTGACATCAACTCGTTCAACCAATACTTTTACACCTGATTTGCACATAACAACCCAAGAGCTTAAACCTAATTTAATAAATACTCAAATTTAAACCTAAACTCTTAAAATGAATTTATAAACAAGTGAAAAATGAAATTATTGGATTGTCACTTATAAATTACGTTAAAAAACCATCTAAATTCTAACCGGTGTCAAGAAAAGGATGGACGATACTAATTATTAACTATAAATTCGGGTACTTGAATGCTCAGAGAACAAATTAAAAGGATACATCCTTTGTAGTTAATGAGTCGTTTTTGATTCATTGTCGTCTGAGACTCGACACGACATGTCATTTGTATTCCATGTCCGGAATACAATTCCTATGTCGTTTATGAAAGGAAAATCAAAGCACAAAACGACATGCCCTTCATTCCCTTTTTTTTTTTTTTTTTTTTATTTTAAACGAAGAACCCTTCATTGTTGTTATGTATTTTTCTGAATAAGTTAAAAAAAAAAAAAAATACGCCAATACAAAATAAAAATAAGAGTTTCTTTATTAAAAATAAATAAATAAAAAAAAGTAAGAACGAAAGAGAAAATTTAAATTGACTTCAATAATATAAATAAATTTTGGTGAATTCAATAATGTAAATAAATTAGATACAACAGCAAATTTACTACCACATAATCAAACCAAAACATCCATTTCTCCATCAACTTGTACTCGTATTATTCTTTTGTTTCTGTTTTTGTTTTTGTTTTTGTTTTGGTTTTTGCTTCTGTCTCTGTTTCTGTTTCTGTTCCTGTTTCTGTCTGCCATGTTTAAGCAGCTCTACCTTTTCGTGAGGATCCACTTCCTCATACTCGATTGGTTTTATAATTTGACCCGGTTTCTTCATCACCTGAATTTTTGTAATCCATGTTAGAAGCTAGACGTGCAAAAAGACGAATGCTCACAAGGATTATTGAAATCCAAAATGGAATTATTACGGCACGTACCTCAGGGCGGTTAAGAGCTCCGACCACAGTTGCAGGGTTGAATTCAGGGCCGATAGGCATACGGATGCTCTGCTCAAAAACTTCCTTCGATGAGTAAGGGAACGGTAAAGTCTTCGTATAGAGCTTCTCAGCCTGCCAAGTTCAAAATACAAACGGTAAGGGTCATAATCTTAGAGGCATAAAGGAAAAATAAGATGACTTTTCCCATGCTCGAAAGTCGTCGAAACAATGCAAACCGAAGTTGTAACCCTATTCTGCCATACCAAGCCAACCATCTACAAGTTTTCAAGTACGCCTACTTAAATACGAAGTTCAACCTAGATTTTATATTGAATCAATCAGTTAACGATTTTGAGATTAAGTCGAGCAAAAGTTCCTTGATGAAACCTTGCTCGTTAGTCGTATTGATTTAAAACCATGGACAGATCTTTACGAACACAAAACTCAGCTTTGACGATAGCATATCTGGTAAAGATTCAGATCATAGCTGTAGTTTTAAATTACCCTTTTGTCCAACTTCTCAGAGATAATAACGTGTTTGAGTTGTGCATCCTTCCTCTTCTTGAGAGCTTCTTCTCTCTTCTTCTTGGCAGCGTCATGTTCCTTCACCATCCAAGAAGGCAGACCTTTCTTCTGCTGTACGTTAGTCCATTGGCCCCAGCCAGGCAGCAAAACGGGTTTTTCAGGTTCGGGGTTCTCTTCATTCAATATCTCCTGTTTATGTTTCTCAAAATCATCTTCCACGTTATCTGCTGCAAAGGCTTGGTGGATAAGCTCAGCTTGAGAAGGAAGCTCATAGGAAGAAGATTTAGGACCCGAAAAAAGAATCCCATCTACCATCTGGCCTTCACTTTCTGAATCGCTATCCTCACTTAACTCCTTTCCGGTTTCCTAGAAGAGAGAGAGAAGGGGGGAAAAAAAGTTAGTAAAGCCGCTAGTCATACAATTAGAACTGCAACGGCACAAATGTGAAGAGCACACACCTGTAAATCTTGTTTCTCTGAAACAGGTTCCACAGCAACAGGAGACTTTTTCTTACTGGCATCTTTATTTCCACCTTGCACCTGATCATTTCCAGTTTTCACCTGATCATTACGCATATAGTAGTCAGTACTCGAACCAGGGAGAAAGGAATTTGATATTCCATTTAACAATCCACATTCAAATTGCAGGAACGTAAAACTTAGCAGTTTCGCATTTGTACCTTTTTCCACGTGCCTGAGGCAAAAATAGAAACTTCATGTGTTGTTTTTGGACCTGGGTCTTTAACAATATCATCAAAGCTCTGTGAACCACAAAAAGACCATACTTCATGCTTATGAATACAAATAAAACAGTCATGATATTTAAAAGTCGAAATAACAGAAATGAGATAACCTTGAAGAGACCATCCTGATGACCGTTAAGAACTTCATGAAGTAGACTGGGATCAATATTGATATCCTGTTGCTTATCATTCCTTACAATGTCCCCATCCTCGTTATTATCTTCAGTCTGTAAGTCATTTTCACTATCGCTATCATCATAAAGTCTATCTGCTTTAGCCCTATCATCTGATTTAGTTTTACTCGACCTTGGAGCCTGCTGCTTCCCAGCTGCATTGAAAACCATTCTACCACTGGAGGGGCCAACTTTTTGATTTTCACCTCTGCTTGAACCCTCCAACTGCTTCGATAGTGATTCATAATCTTCAAGAGCAAGCTTCGCTTCCCCAGCAGACGCCTCGTTCCTTTTTTTCATTCCACGCACCTATACCAAATCAACAAATACCATTACATATACACGGATCAGCACTCATCATAGATCAACTTTACATTTCCTACCAGAGTATAGGCTAATTGTTTTCACATTTTTCCTTCTTCTACCACTTTAGTTATCAAGCAACATGATTAAATTCACGGTACATAGGTCATGATCCAGGCAGCTGACAATTTCCTACGACAGAAGATACTGCACTATCTTTGAGGACTGAAACCAAGGATAAAAAGAGGGTTACCATGAAAGGTAAAGAAAGCAATCCTGAGTTAGACACTTCATCTTCTTCATTTAAAACTTTAAGTGTCTTCTGTTTTGCTTCATCTAGTAACCTGGATGTCCTATCCTGCTCACCAGGTGAATCCTCATCCAACCCATCCTCATCACTACTCTCCTCACTGCTGCTAGTATCTTTCATAGAGTTCATTTTTCTCGTCAAGCGAGCATGTATGTGCTGCTGCTCAGCTATAGCAGCTCGAGTACCTTCATCCTGGGCATTTAAACCACGCTCTTTGATGCGCTTTGCCCACATTGAGTTGGTTTTGTGCCTCAGTGTCATGCGTTCCTGGATCAACAAAAGGACAATTAAGTGACAAAATTTCTAAACTGATTGAGCAACCCACGCCAACATTTTACCACATAAGTAAGTAGAAAAATCAATCACCTTGGCCCGCTCATACTCATGTTTTCTTGCCAGTTCTTTAACAGCTTCTGGATCCATCTCATACTCAGAAGATGCTGCCTTCAGTCGATCTTTCTTTAACAAACGATGGAATGTTTTCGATTTGATCTTTTTAATGTGTTTTGACTTCATCTCATGACGGAAAAGAAGACTACGCAATTTTGCAATACGACTCTGGCGGTCCCTTTCATCTTCAGCAGATACCTGACATACACCAGAAGAAACTGGTAAACCAAATTACCAGAAAACCCACTACTTTTTCCAGTAGACCCGAATAAACCCAATAAATTCACAACAGGAATATGAACCGTTTGAACAGAAGGTTTCAGTTAGCTTTAACTACTTGGTACTCATTCCAAGTGTACTCAAAACCTGGGATTAACTCCTTCCCCAAACACAATGAACGTAGAGATATTACATGATACCCCGAAAAAATAAACTGACAGAAAGTTTTGACACGAGGACAATATATAGTGAGTTCATGTGTTTAAAGAAAAGATAAAATCTTAAGAATCCGTACCTGGTTTAGTTCAAGAAGTCTAGAACCATCTTTTTTGTGAGCATCCATAACTTTATCATCATGTACTAATGCAGCAATTTTCTTCTCAAATTCAGTTCTAGGTTCAAATTCCGATGCTATTGCTCCTACTGTAGAAAACCCTAATTCTACATCATTATCAAAAATTATGGTACCAGCCTCCCTATTCCTCTTGATTAGTGGCACCCACTTCACCGCATCTTTGTTCGATTGTTCATATGCTGCCTTTCTCTCCAACCTCTCTCGTTCAGCCTTATGAAGCGGAGCTTGCGTACGAGTAGATTTTCTCTCCATCTGATGCACTCTCTTCTTAAGCTTGCTATAACCAGACTTATTACGAAGAGGGTCCAAAAGGTCCTCAACGCTAATCCGACCATGCCCATCCAAAACATCACTCGTAGGATTATACTCAGACTCAGCGTAAGCTTCGGTTACGAGAGTAGTATTGTTCTTCTTCTTCTTCCCTAATAATGAGAACAAATTTTCAGTCACAGTAGTTGCCGATTCTCGTGGCGCGTCTTATTTACTTTACCCGCATTTAATTAAACTCTCAACTAAATAACTTCTAATGATTCTTTCAACAAAGCAATTGAGACTAATGAAGATCCAAAACAAAGTTTACACATTTCTAATATCCAACACCAAACAAGCTAATCCTACTTAACTTGATCTAATACAAGTCCAAACTTGCATTATTAAAAAATTCTAATCAAAATACCTTCGAAAGCCTCGCCGGGCATTCCGGTTATTCCCTGCAACATCCTGTAGTGCTTTCCATCATCATCCTCTTCAACCTCATCGTCACTTGAAACTCCCTTAGCATTGTCGTCCTCATTATCGTCGTCCGATGACACATTCTCATCCTATCTCATAAAAAAACAGTACTAACGTTAATTCCAAGATGATTTTTTTTTTCCCATAATTCAAATCAAACGACCTATTTTACCAATCTGATCGAATCTGAAACAGCCAAAAACGTTGAACCAACATTAGCAAACCTCGAATTCATCAGGCATCTCGTATTCGAGATTCTCGACCCGGTCGAAGCGGCGATTCTTCTGGGACTCCTCTTCGGGAACTCCCTCCTCGTACTCGTAGACGTCATTCCCGACATAGACTTCGCCTTCGTCGGATTCAATCCTCTCGTCGACGTCGCTGCCGGAAGAACTACCGTCGGCGCCGCCGCTAGGGTTTAAGCGGTCGAGCTGCTTCCGGAGCTGCGACGGCAACCGGGGGCCTCGACGCTTCCTGTTGGTGTCCCTCTGAGTGGATGAGGTCTTCTGCTTCTTGCTCTGCTTCCGGTTCGGGTGGTTGTCTCTGGATTTGCGCTTCGTGTCCGCCATGGCTGAGAACGCCGGAGCTGTGTGTTTCGATAGATTAGGCGGTTTGTGTGTTTTAGCGGCAAAACCCTATGGGAAAGGGGAAGGAAAACGTACCCTTGTTCGTTGGGTCGGCTCGAGAAAATGGGCTTCCACATGAGGCCCAACTGAGGCCCTTATTATTTAAAAGAAAAAATACGACATAAATTAAAAGACAATTGTATTAATACGAGATAAAAAAAATTAATATTAGATTAATGTGACACAAGTTAAACTAAACTTATCTAAACTTTGCGTTATGTGATTAAAATTGACAAATTTGTGTCATGTTGATAAATAGATGAAAAAAAATGATTATTTAGGTAATTTTCTCTTTTTTGTTTTTTTTTTTTTTTGAATTTGAAAGAAAGAAATAAATAGCATTTTTACTTAAAAATAAATAGCAAGTTTTAAAACTATTCATGATAAATAATAGTGGTTGCAGGTGTAGCTTAACGATAATACCACACCTGATCCCCATCTAAAAATGTAGAGTTCAAACCCCTTCACTCCAAAATTCAAAAAAAAAAAATACAAATTAACATTTTCAAAAAACTAGTAAATATCAAATTTATCTAGTAAATAATTTGTTATCTAGAACCTAATAAATAAATTATTTATCTGATAAATTTATTATTTATCTAAAAAATTTACTGTTTACATAGTAAATTTTCTATTTATCAAGTAACTTTGTTAGTTAATTTAAATATTCTAAAACCTTACTATTTACTTTGATTATTTTTGAAAAAATGTTATTTATTTTAATTTATAGTTCTGATGAAGACGGTGAATGTCGAATATCGTGTAGGGATTTTAATGAAAAATTTTGAAAATAAAAAGTTTTTAATTTTTAATGCTGGCTAGCAGATTAGCATTCTTTCTTTATTTATTTCCATGTTTTTAAGGATATAGGGTACATAACTTCAACTTATTAAAAAAATTTGACACTCTTAGATTTTGAATATGAGCTAGTTGAATGACATCTTTTTAATTTCAATATTTTTCATTTGCATGTTTAGAAAAAAAAAATACATTAACCAAACTTTTGTTAGTTAAACGTGATATTATCATCTCGTTACTTAACGTGATAAAAAAAATAATAGTAAAATAAAATAATAAAGAAGAAGAAGAAGAAGATATGTCTTGATTATTTTATGTTTTTTTCCTAATTTAAATGGTGAAAATATCCTCATGTGCCTGAGAAAATGATATTAGTTCGATATAGGGATGAAAATTGTTGACATTTTAAATCTCATTTAGCTCCATTATTTCTATTTAAAATGAGAACCTTTAAGAATGGACTCCCTTGATCAATACATTTGTCATGACTATCCCTAAGAAATTGGAGAAAGTGGCACGAGGCTCTCTCCTTTTCCATTTAGAAATTGAAAATTATAATGGAAATTTAAATGAAACATAAATGATTATGATAAGAATTAGTAAGTGCATCAAAACATTTCGACTAGATTGATATCTTTTTAGCACCCTCATTATCTATCCATCCCACGTGAAATGGCTCATTTGAGAGGACATCTGGAGATGGTGTTTCAAAGGTTGAGTTGAAAATGTGTGTTTAGAAGGAAGACATTTAAAAAGGTTATGTAATATAGAAAAATAGTGTAAAAATTTGAGATGTTTTTGAAAAAAAATATAAATGCAAAACGAATTTTGTCTTGTTTATCTCGTCAGTATGAGCATTTTGACATAAAAATCATCTCATTCCGATTTAAAATAAAAAAGTTATGAATTTTTAGAATTTGAGTTTTTTAAAAATAGAAAAGAGAAAAAGTTTGATATAAAATTGATATTTTAAAATTTAGATAGTATTTTGCCATCCAGAGATGGAGTCCCAAACGGTATAATAAAGTTGGACAAAATAAACAAAACCAATCCAAATAAAGAGAAAAACATAGAAACAACTCCCATGCTAACAACATATAAGATCTACCCAGACAGATCCGATGTCTTATTAAAACCTTTAACAAAAAAAAAATGAAGGAAAAAAATCTAATAGAGGGAAAAAGAGTGATGATTTAGGACAAATAAAAACCCCTCTACCCTTGCGACAAGGGTCGGGGGTGTAAAGTTGTGGCCAGGGGCTCCCGTGGCTTAAGCGAAGTGAAAATTTTAGCAAAAAAGAAAGGGAGAAAAAAAAA
>JAFMPE010129694.1:0-10237 GCA_024759925.1 Ficus religiosa
TTTAATACTCTATAATTTGATTGTGTTCAAAAATTTTTTGCTGTCAATAACAAACAAGATTGGGAAAATATAATGACAAGTCAGATTCATTCTTTCTATCTTTTAAAAGAGCCCATAACTAAAATAAAACTAGTTTAAAGTGCATCTATAATGGGTTAGAAATATGATTGGATTAGTAAATTAATTAAAAATAATAATAACAAAAGCTCCAAATTTTTGATTGGCGGATTAAAATGGGTGCAAGTTACCACAAAGGGGCCCAGGGTGTATCAAGCTCAAGAAAAGGATATGGCCACCTGCAAGAGACAAAGTCATTTATGACTACAACTTGAATATCCAAAATGAGGCAAATACTAATGTTTCTGAAAAATAGAACAAAACGTTAAAATATTGTTGCTACCATGAGAAACCACAGGCGTGGATGACCCATTGGAAAATGACATACAAACAGCTCCACAGCACAAAATATGCTAGCCGGAACCAAGGAAAAGGCTGAAAACCAAAGGAAACAAAGTTTCAATTCTGTTAAAACACATGTGTGTGTATACATATATATATATATATATATTTCTTCTTAACATGTCATAATATAGGATTTGCGTATGATATGGTTTTATGCTTACTAGGCTATTTAGAGCAGTGTCAAGCAGAAGAAAAACCGCGTTCAAAGTGTGCATGCAGCCCATCAACTGCCAATTACAGGTCAAGGTAAAGTCAATGAGAAGCTTCAACTTCGTACTTTAACAATACAAGAAAATAGTTGTGAGAACATGATTCTTCTCTCACCAGATTTAGTCCAAGATGGGCATTTGATAAAAACGGGACAATGACACACCAAAATACAACATCGGTGAGGATAACAGCACCTGCACAGGTCTGTTACAACAATGTTGAATATAAGGTATTAGCTTCTCTCTGTGAAAAGAAGCATTTAAAATTTGAGATCCAATAAAAAAGACCGATCACCTGGAACGCCATTTGCATGAGATATCCCCAAAATCCGGCTCTTTGCCGAATCTCCTGGCTTGGCAACTTGATCCACCCAACTTCAACTTCTTTTGCCTCGTAAGTATTGCTGGCTTCTGTTGTTCTCTCTTCAAATTCACTCCTCAGGAACTCTGTCGTTTCCCCATTTTCAGAAGGAGGTTGTTTTGAGGACAGCCAACATCCATATGCAGACACAATGACTCCCAACTACGCCAAAAAAGCTTTGTTAAATTAGCTAAACCGTGTTTATATGTTAAATAAGGGAAACATGTGAGAATGAGAAATGGCGTACCCCAAAATAGACAATGACTAATGCAAAAGTCCACCTGCAGACAAGTGACAGTACATAGAAGCAATAGGAGATTAGGCCTCTCATGCTAGTACAGAACATAAACTTGAAATATAAGATCGATTGTTCTATGCACCTAGAAGGAAACTAAATCTAATTAAATCAAATTTCTTTTTTTCTTTTTTTTTTTGCTCACTTTCCTCTCTCTTTCTAGCAGCTAAATGGCAAACAGAAATTCATCTTACTAATCAATATATACAATAAAAGGCAAAAACTTTGCATGAAGCTACATCTACTACAGAACTCTACCGGATTTCCGCACCAAATTCTACTGAATGAACTAGTTCCTCAAGTAAGTATATATAGCTAGAGGCAATCTTTGAGACTCATCCACATGCACACACCACATCAACCTGACGTGGTTACAGGTTTAGCCTCATTGTAAATCTACTCCAATATTGAGGTCAACTTTCAAATTGTAGATCTCACAGTTCGATGATGTAAAGAGATCAGAGAAGGTCACTTACTCGGTGTAGTAGACAAAAATGGTCGAGCCCCATTCGACGACATCCCATGCCAAGCAGCCAGCCAAGACCAGAAATGAGAGGAGACGTGTAAGCAAGAGCCACATGGGGTGAACTCCTTTCCAACAACTGCTCCATAACTGGTAACCGCTAAGGTGACCCCTCTGCAATGCAATCACAAGCACCTCACTGTCTGGCCGATCCACTAGAAGGCTCTCATACCTGCTGGCACTGTCTTCTAACCTTGAAGAGGAGCCTCCTTCTTTCCTCCAGATCACCCATAACGCACAGCAAAACGAGACCACTACAATACCGAAACACACAACATCGTACCAATATACCTGTAGTGCCATGCGTTAATTGTGTTGTTCCTTGAGATGCAAGTCTCGATTGGTGAAGATCCCAGATCTTCAATTCTTTAAGAATGATGTCCTTGGAGATTTGGATCAAAATGGGATGAAATTAGCCGTGTTTCTTGGAATTTGTTTGGTTGGGAGGGAATAGTTACAGTTGATGGTTTGATATGGACCAGTAGTTTTGACTGTTTGGTCATGTTGAGAGAGGGCTGCCTTTTTTTAAATGTTTTTGTAATGTTTGTGTTTAGAGGTGTTAGTTATATAGTTGACTCAATTGTACATATTTTGAAGTTGTGTTAGCACTTGATCAACATGTTGCAAATTTTTTTCCCCACTAATTTGAAGCAAATTGTGATTTGAAATGTCAATATCAAGATTCTTATTGGGTTCAAAAAATAGAAGGTACGGCAAGCCTAATTAAGTAGAAAAGTCCACGGTTTATAAATACCTCTAAATTATATATCTTATTTTATTTTATCCCTTAAATTGTTAAAATCATTCGTCTTGTTCTTTGAATTACACAAATTATTCAAATTGCTCTCTCCATCCAATTCCGTTAATAAATTTAACATAATTCTTATGTGTCACACATTAAAAAATTAATTAAATGTATTTTAAAACATAAACCCTTGTAATTAAAAAATATTAATAAAAAATCTAATCTCCTAAATTCAAATGTCACTCTACCCTTTTTTCTCACTTTTCCCCCTCTTTCCCCCTCCCTGCAATCGTAATCGCCAATCCACAATCGCCTACCCTTGCAAACTCAGCGCTACCGGAGTGTCGTCCCTGCGCAAACTGCGAGAAATCCGCAGGTGGGTGGGGTGACGACCATACCTTAGTCCACAGTTGCTCCGCCGGTAGCTCCGTCGCGCCACCCCAATCAAGCTTCCATCCTCCTTCCTCGACAAGCTCACACTACGGCGGCACTCTCCCCCGGCCACGATGTGAAACCTCGACAACACGGCACCATGGGTTTTTTGAGTTCTCTCCTTCCCCCCCCCCCCCCCCCCCTTCTGAATATCCATTATGTAGTTGTTTGTACATGTATTGTCTTAGGTCCCCCTCCACGGCCACACACCCCACCCCCACAACACACCCCCCACCCCCTACATCCAGGTTTTTGTTCTCCTAAGTCTCCATTTTCATTTCTGGGAAGGGAACATTAATGGGGAGAGAGAACAAGAGCGAAGAGGGGTGAGAGAGGGAAAAAAAAATCATTTTAATGGAGGTTATTTTTGTTTTTATTTTAATTGAGATTTACACCTTAAAATAAATTTGTTTAATCCTCAATAATATTCCACATCAACAATTCTGTTAGTTTATAAACAGAATTGGATGAATGGGGCAATTTGAATAATTTTGTATAATTTAAACAGAAAAATGAATGATTTTGATAATTGAGACAAAATAAAATAGATTACATAGTTCATTGGGAATTCTTAAAATTAATTCAAAGTCCAACATGGGATGTCCTGAGCTTGCATGTTTTAGGAGAAGCCCACCGCGTAAACACCCAAAAAAGGGGGGAGGGGGGGTTTTTTTTTTTTTTTCCTTAAGAAATACCCCATAAAAACACATAAAATATTTCTACATTCAGGATTTTTGTTATCTTACAATGTCAAAAAAAGTATGTGGTCAATAGGACCAAAATCGGAACCAGTAATTAATTGGGACAACAATTCTAAACATGTGCACTTTGGCTATTCCCACAATTTCCTTCGGAAAAAAAAAAAAAAGTGTACTAGCTATAGAGAATGTTATTGGTCAACCCTGTTTATGGTGTTCCTCAAAATGCCTTGTAGTGGCAGGTACTGCATCATTTATTAACTTCGATTTGGGTTTCAGATATTAATTTTAGTATTGTGAACTAAACAAGATCTGATCAGCTTTACCTAGTAGGAAATCTTGTCACATTTTTGTTCTCGAAATAGAAAAAGAGCTTCGACCAACAATTTTCACTTCATGGTCCACACTCAACAGCTGACATAAGACTTGGTTAGGTACATTAGAGGGTAAAAAGGAGTGCCCTTTTAAGATTTTGTAAAGATCAATGTAAACTGGACTTGGAAATTTCATTATGACATACACAGTTTGAAGGAACAATTTTTACTCCAACATCCACTTTGAACAAGTGACACAGACATAACACTCGGATAGGTGATTAGTGCAAAGTTGAGTTTCATTTGAACTGTTGCAAACTAGTAATCAAAACACATATTTTTTTAATTTAGAAATCGCAAAGATCATATCATTTACTAATAACGTAGAACAGTACAGGGTGGTTCATGTGTTGAATCCGGCCAGGAAAAAACAATACTAAATTCTAATATAAAAAAAATTATAAAATTTTCAATAGAATTTAAGACACACTGTATTTGAAATCTACACCTACAAGAAAAAAAAAATTCCAAATTTACTAGTACTAATTCAATAACAGAAGCATTTTTTATTCTTCTTTCTTTGCATCACATATTGGGGATTAATTAATACCTAACAAACACAACCCCAAAAATGAGGGGCCAAAAAGAAAAAAGCATAAGAAAATGATGAAGGGAAAGGAGGCTCTAGGCGCAAATAGGCAGACAAGACAAGATGATGGTTCTATGAACTGGACAATTAATCCCCAAATTTAAATTAAAAAAAAAAGATAACACTGCAGATCGCAAGGAAACTGCACATGGCAATTGGCAAGTGGTGGTAACAAGGTTGGACTTTGAAAACAATATTATTAATATTTTTTTTCTGTAGCAGTGAATTACAAATTAAGAAATTAATGCCAACCGAAAAAAAAAAAAAAAAAAGGAAAGGACATACACAAAACATTGCATTGGCAATTTGGCAGTGCTTGGCCTTAAACAACTCCGTCGAAACCGCAGCTTCAAACGGCAGAGTTACTGTGAGCAACCACCGTGAAGCCTCCATCCACAACCAAGTTATGTCCACTAACATACTCCGACTCATCCGAGGCAAGAAACAAAGCAGCCTCCGCCACATGCCTTGCCTTCAACGTCACCCCCTTCAAGTTCGCAGCAGCCGCGCTATTCGCCTCCACCTCCTCCGGCCGCAGGTTGTAGGCTCGGCATGAGAGAGGCGTCGCCACACCGTAAGGCGACACGCAGTTCACCCTGATCCCGTGCGCTCCCAGCTCGCTGCAGGCCGTCCTCATCAGCCCCACAAGCGCGTGCTTTGACACCGAGTAGGCGTGAGGCCCCGTCCCACCGAGAGACGCAGAAACGCTCGCGGTGCAGATGAGTGACCCCCGGGTGCCGCGTGCTACCATGGCCCGTGCCACATGCTTGAACGTCGCGGCAACACCGCGCACATTTGTCGCTATGGTGTCATCGAATCCGTCCAAGTCAAGCTCCATGATGCTTGTCAAAGGGCCTAATATCAAGGCAAAAAATCTCTTAATTTATGAACATTTCGTTCTCTCAACATATATGATCTTCATTTTGATTACAGAACTCTTTTCAATGTCCGAAATAAATGTGGAAAATACGTTCTCCATTACCTATGATCCCTGCGTTGCTGAACAAGACGTCTAATTTGCCATGTCTTTCCAATGTGTAGTTCACCGTTGCCTCAACTTGCTTCTCGTCTCTCACGTCGCAGTGGTGGTAAGTCAGTTTCTCTGAGCCTATTGATTGGACTAGTTGCTGGCCTAATTCGTCTTGTACGTCGGCAGCCACAACAAATGCCCCGCTGGCGGTGAAGTGTCTCACCGTCTCCTCGCCTATGCCGCTGGCTGCACCGGTGACAAGGGCCACCTTGCCCTCCAATCTGAGAGGTGATCATGATATTGACCATTTTTCATGTTGTATAATAATGAAAGTGTAACAAATGATGATAGTAAAAGAAAAAATTAAACTTGATTTTAGGCAGATCTAATACAAGTAGAAAGGTAAAAGGTGAAGAAGGACCAAGAAACAGAGAAGGAAATCTTACCTTGGCTTAGACATATTGATAAGCAAAGTCCCTCTTCTCTTTGAGCGTTGAGAAAGGCACCAATTTCTCAAACTTCCAACTATTATGGCCTTGGATCTGGTGACTGCCTATATATAGTGCCTTATGCTCCCATTTGTATTTATTATACTAGTACCGTATGTTCCGCAATATATTATATATAATTATATAGTTATGGTTTTAGCAGACACACACACACATATATGGTCCGGTGAGTTTGAAGGCATTGACATGTGAGAAGTGAATTTTATGACGTTAGATGGTTATATAAATTTTATTTATTTATTTATTTATTTTTATACATGGCTTCATGGAAATTAAGGCCGCCTTCAGCAATTTTCTGTTTTGTAAATAAACTGATCTGAAGCCTTTGGAAATTGGTCTTCTTCTTATTATTATTATATATAAGTACTAGGAGTTGGGCGTTTTCAGTTACTCGACTTTTACTTATGATTTAGTGTTTTTTTTTTTTTTTGAACTTTACTTATTATTATTATTATTATTTTAATTATTATTTAGTTTTGTGTCTGCCCATTACGAAATTAAGAGCTATTTAAAAAAAGTATATATATGTTTTTTAATAAGGTCTAGTGCAACTTAGCTTCTATAATTTATTTGATTCTATATATCATATTGTTTAGGACATTTTTAAATGGTTGTCGTAACATCAGAAAGGATATTGACCATGAAGAAAAAGAAAACAAAGATTAATTGAGGGGGAGTATTAAAATTAGCCAAACATCTTAAGAAAGGGGGATGTGTTTTAACAAATGCAATTGCTACTTAAGACTCATGGTTAAAAATTAACCACACAATCACATAAGTATTGTCATCGATAGGACTTTTTTTTTTTTTTTTTTGGCAATAAAATTGTACTAGTAAGGAGATTTGATTATAAGGAACTTATGTAGGATCCAATGTTCAGAAAGTACTGTGCTATTGTTTGAAGGGGGGGCATAGAATATGTATATATATATATATAGGGGGGGTGCAATCAATCATTATAAATATATATAGGCTGCGGTGCTCGAGTGACCACTCAATTAGTCCTTCCTTCACTAATTAAGCAACGTTTTAGCTTGGAACAATTTCGTAATTAGCACCCTGCTGGTTCTACGGAAATGGTTTGCAATTGCAAATTAGTTTTATAGGAATTTGCACATGGCCCTCCATCATTTTATATGCCTCCATCAGCCGAAAGCACTATGATTAATACACAGTAGTTCTACTTCACCCCCTCTAAAAATAAAAATAAAAAATAAAAAAAGGCACAAACTATTTGCTAATTGCTAACAAAAATGGTGTCATTTCTTAGAATGGGCTACAAAAGAGATTGGAAAAAGATGGACCAGACTTACAGTGGGCATGTACATAGCCCACCCCAATGAACAGCCCATTTTCACTCAGAAGCCTGCAAATGGCAATCAACAAGGCCTATCTTTCTTTTCTTATTTTTCAAAGCCACCCATTTTTAATTTGCATTCCCATAATAATAATAATAATATGCATTGAAATCGCGCTAAAAAATCGTCGTGAAGATTCTTGTGGAACGGACTGACTAATTCTCCAAGAAAATTATCATTTCTAAGGGAAAAAAAAGATCATATGTTCATGAATCATGATCACTCGGTAGTTACTAGTTACAGAAACACTGAAATTGAGTAACCACTTATCAACATTTACATCAAATCAAGAGAAGTTCGATTTGATTTTCACACTACTACCAAAGAAGAAAGAAAAAATCATCATATCAAAATCATGATCAACAACCAGTAGAAGCTACAAACCCCTAGTCCTTGACGATCGAGAGCTCTCTGATCATCAACCACACCCCCGCGTCTCTTTCCTTGTTCTTCTTCTACTTCTTGACGATCCTTCTTGATCGAGAGCTCTGTCCTCGCGACCAGAAAACAGAAAGTTACGGAAAAATACCTACGAATACAGTCCTGTCACGCAGGTCTCCAGCCCTCCGGCGAGCTCTTCGTCGCATGTTCTTCGTCATTGTCCGTTCAAGCTCCTTCGGCTGCTCCATGATGTCTGGATTCTTGTCCTTCTCCTTCTTGGCCGCTGTTGTCAAAGAACCATCGGCCTGGGATGGAGTCATCGGACGGCGGCTGTCGCCATCGGATTTCACCGCTGGAGAGGAAGCGTCTTCCGCCGCCGGAGAGGAAGCGTCTTTCGCCGCTGGAGAGGAAGCGTCGTTCACCGCTTCGATCAACTTGAAGGCGATCAAGAAGGAGAGATAAGGATCCAGTGTGGAGAACCTGATCTTGTCGTCGGAGAGCGTTTTCGGAACTAGAGGATTGTAGTAGTAGTAGGTGTAGTGATGTGTGAACCACGGGACCGTCTTCTTTTCCGGCCTAATCACTTCCATATGTCTTCCGATCACCGCCCTCGCTATCTCATCCAGATTGCGCCGCCGAAAATCGACATTGAGATTCGGAAGGCCTCGGTTCGCGACGTCACGGACGTCGACGGCGTTCTTGATAGTGATTCCGTGTAGCTTCTCTAGCTTCTTGGCCAGAGAGACTGCGTCGAAGCCGACGGCGACAACCCTTGGGTTTTGGAAGAAAGCGTTGAGAGATTTAGGGTTGAATTTGTCGTCGTAACAAAGGTTGGGGAAGAGGTAGAGGAGGCAATGAGAACCGACGCAGAGAGAGAGGAGGTTGAAGGGGGAGGAATCGCCGCCGGTTTGGCGATAGGCGGAGATTCCGACGAGAATCGTGTCTCCGGATTTGGTGTTGGGAGAGGACTTGAGGACGTTCTTGAGCCATTTCGAGAGGTTGTTGTCGCTCGCCGTGACGACGGTGAGAATGCGGTGGTCGGCGATGTGGACGCTGTAGGCGTCGTAGCCGTTCTTGCGGTCGTCGGGCTCCATGGCGCTCGTCACTGTGATCTCCATCACCATTGTTAGTGTCTCTTGATCTTTCTCAGATATTGTCAGAGAGAGAGAGAGAGAGAGAGAGAGGGAAGAGAGAAGGAGGAAATGAAAGATTATGGTCGGTGCAGGGGTATTCACAGTTTCAGAGATTAGTATAAACGGAGGGAAAATATCCATATTCTAAACTCATATTTTGTAAACAAAAAATGTGCCCTTCTATAAAATATATAACTGATGACTTAACTCTGTGTGTATTCTTTTGTTTCTGTTTTGTTTTATTTTTTTGTTTTTTTGTTTTTTTCCAGTACCAGTAAAAGAAAAGGCATGAGAAGATGATTTCTTTTTCTTTTCTTTTCTTTTCTTTTTTTTTTTTTAAAGGCATGACAGGTTTATTAAAGAGTAATTGGTCAAAAAATCACTGAATTTTTTAAAAGATGATTATTTGATCTTTATTTTTTTAATTTTAATTGTGATAATTCTAAATTTTTATTTTCTTGATCATTAATATCTTTTCTATCTGATTCCTTAAAAAATCTCACAGAATGATCACGTGATGATCAGGTGAGAAGTATGTTT
Source organism: Ficus religiosa (assembly GCA_024759925.1). Classification (NCBI taxonomy): domain Eukaryota; kingdom Viridiplantae; phylum Streptophyta; class Magnoliopsida; order Rosales; family Moraceae; genus Ficus; species Ficus religiosa. The sequence continues at coordinate 9,580 of JAFMPE010129694.1, forward strand.
TGTGTTTTTAGGAGTTGAATTACCATGCTACCGTTGGTTGTGAAACGGGGAGTTTTGTTTAAGGTTTTTCAGTTGGATACAAATTTGGGCTTTTTGGAGCCCAAAAAAAAAAAAGAAAAAAGAAAAAAACCAACGATTGAGAGCTTGCCCTCAAAGTCAATTCCACCACTGGGTATATAGAAGAAGGCCTTGGATTTCAAGCCCAAGTTGATCATATGCGGTGGTAGTTTCTATCCCGGGGACTGGGATTACAAGCGGTTCAGGGCTGTTGCTAACAACTGTGGCGCGATTTTGCTCTGCGATATGGCTCACATAAGTGGCCTCGTCGCTGCTCAGGTGAATTTTCTGATCTGGGTATTTTTGGTGTCAGATCTGCGTGTTTCCAGGTTGCATGTGGTTTTTGGAAGTGTTTGGTGAACGGGGTCTTGTAGATCTGCTGATGGATTTGTTTCGATCTTATTTGCTGGATTGTGTCAATCCATTTTTTGGTCTTTTATAGGTTCTTATGTGTTTAAGTTAAAAGATCTGGGCTTTTTAGAATTAGAGGAGGGCTGAACTCTGATAATTTACTTTTCTACTTGTCTGACTTGCTTATGGATTTTCTTGAATGCAGTTGAAATTACCTATTTGACCTTCAAAAAGCACAAAATGTGCTTCC
>JAFMPE010129705.1:0-10236 GCA_024759925.1 Ficus religiosa
AGGAGTGAAGAAAAAAAGCGCCTACCAGACAATTCTTATATAATGCATGAGAGAGAGAAGGGGGAGGGAAAATATATGGGGGTTGATGAAGTGAGAAAGAGAAAATATTATTTGAATGCTACCGTATTATTATAAAATAATATATATTATCTAAGATTTATAAGATCTATTTATTATATATTTAAAAGTTTATAATATATAATTTAATTATCTCAATAGTTTTATTTTTTAAAATTTAAATATAATTTCGTTGTATTTCATATTTCAAGAAAAGATTTATTTCATATTTTGTAAATTTTTTTATTATTTTTAATTTCTTTTACACAGTTCGTGTATCACGTTGATTTAAGAAAATACTTTTCATTAACATATTAAAATAATATCTTTCAAACAATTTTTTTAAATTTTTAATTTTAGTCTTTTTATATATTGGTCTTTTTTTAATATTTCAATCCTTTTATCTTTTTTGATATTTTAATGCCTTTTTAATCTAATTTTTACTAATATATTTTTTGTTATTTAGATAAATTTTCTTAAATAAGTCCAATCATGTGTATGGCATATGTTTTTCAACTAGTATAAACATAGGGTGTTTTGGGTATTTTACATAATAACATAAGGAACAATACCGATTTATGGAAACTCAGAAACGACATGCCGTATTCTTAATGCTGCATAAAATAAGTATGGACGCGTTTCATTCAGAAGTTGATATTTTATCAGAGTGTTCAATTTTTCCTTTGAAACAATGATAGTCTCGCATTATTACTAAAATCACTTTTTTTTTATTGGATTAAAATAACTTATTTTTGGATTTGAAAAAATAACTTATTTTTAGAGTCATATACAGTCTAGTGGTCATTACATATCCGATTTCACTAGAAAATATTGAGTTCGAATCCCCATCATCCTCCTTAAAAAAGAACTTGTTTTAATACTTATTTTAAGTTAGAAATATTACTAACTTCATTTTATTGTATTAGTTAAATCATCTGTTATTTTCAAAAAAGTTAAATAATTTGTTTCCCCATTTTTATTTTAGTTTTTAAGGTGGAGGAGTTAACGGCTAATGAATTATCATGGAAGGAATTTTTCGTTTACTGTTTTAATTAAATGACATCGACTTTATCCTTAAGAAAGTAAATTAAAAATTAAATACTTAAGAAAATAAAAAAAATAAAAAAAAAAGAAGCAAAAAAGACGTTAGAAAATCACCTAACGGACAAACTTAAAGACTTTGACTTTTCCAAGTCTTCGAAGTTGATTGATACCTTCACCAACTTGAACAAATACATCGAGCTGGATTAATTATTCTGCTGCCACCTGCTCTTCTCATTGATGGTGGAAGACCCTGATTCATGACTTTTCTCAGACCGCGAGAGTAACTCTGATATGAAACAAAAAGAAAATTATGGTTATCAGACCAAGTCAGCACACATGTTAGACTTTGCCACTACGGATAATAATAATACCGACCAAATGTCAAAAAAATTGCATTTTACCTGAACAACAAGCTCTCCCACCTTGAACTGATTATTTAGTTTCTGGTTTCAACAATGATCAGTAGATTGTCTCCTCATGTTGTTTTCTTTTTGGTGCTTTTGTTTTGCTCCAATATCGGATCATCGAATGCAGCAGAAGAACCAAAGATCAGGTGCATAGAAGCGGAGAGACGAGCACTCCTCAAGATCAAAGACGATCTACATGAAATCAAGGCCGGCTTTCTTTCGTCTTGGGGAGTTGGAGATGATAAAAGGGAGTGCTGCGAATGGTATGGAGTTCGGTGTGCCAACTACTCCGGTCATGTCGTCGCTCTTGTTCTCTCCCCTTCAACTGATGATTATTCTTTTCGTCTACCTTACGACGTCGACGATGATGTACGGTTTCTGCGAGGTAATATCAGTTCTTCACTGCGTGAATTGAATCATCTTACTTATTTAGACCTCAGTATGATCAACTTTGAGGGGCATAGCATCCCAAGTTTTATTGGTAGTTTTACCAAATTAAGGTATCTCAATCTCTCCTTTACTGAAATGAGTGGAGAAATTCCTCATCAGCTTGGAAATCTTTCGAGCTTGCAGGTTCTTGATCTTGGCTATAATTATGGCTTAAGAACCAAAAATGTTGAGTGGATTTTTCATCTTTCTTCTTTAAGATTGCTCGATCTTACTTACACAAACATGAGCCAAGCTACAGAGTGGATGCAAATAGTCAATAAGCTCCCTTATCTTAAGAACTTGCAGCTTGTTGTGTGCAATCTTCCAAGTGTCGTACCTTCATCTCTCTCTCTTGTTAACACTTCGTCATCACTTTCCGTCCTCGATCTTTCCAACAACCGGCTCACCGTTTCTATATACCAATGGTTGTTTTCCTTCAGCCGAGGCCTTGTTCATCTTGATCTCTGGAGTAACAAGCTAGAAGGTTCCATTCCAGAAGCTCTTTTGAATGTGAGCACCCTTCAGTACCTTAGTCTTGGTGCTAATAAAATAGGAGGTTTCTTACCGCAGTCTCTTGGGAACATGACTTCCCTTGTTCACCTTGATCTCAGTTTAAATGAGTTCGAAGGTTCCATCCCAGAAGCTCTAGGGAACTTGACTGCTCTTAGATACCTTAATCTCGGCAGTAATATTCGCTTAGAAGGAGAATTTCCAAAGTCCATATGGAATTTGTGCATGTTGCGTGAATTATATGCACGAGAAAATAATCTCGGTAAACTCAATCTTCCTGAGAACATTGAATCATTCTCCACATGCCCGCATTACCCTTTAGAGGTGTTGGACTTTGGTTTTAATCGAATTATGGGGTTGTTCCCGAATCTGAGTCTATTTTCATCTTTGAAAGTCCTATCACTTTTTTCAAATCAATTCAGTGGAACTGTACCTGAATCTATTGGACACTTATCACAGTTAGTGAATCTGGACATTTCTGGAAACTCTTTTAAAGGTGTGATATCTGAAGCTCATTTTTCAAACCTATCCAGACTATCTAGTTTGAGCTTTTCCGGTAACTCATTGACGTTCAACATCAGCTCTGATTGGATTCCTCCTTTTCAGTTGGATTCAATATACCTTGCCTCTTGCAAGCTAGGCCCTACGTTTCCACAATGGCTTCAAACACAAAAGAATTATTCCAATGTGGATATTTCTTATGCTGGAATTTTAGACTCTGTTCCAGATTGGTTTTGGAATCTCTCTAGTAAAGTTTTTTCAATAGATCTTTCCAACAACCAAATTAATGGCACAATTCCAAATTCTTCAATTGAATTCATGGGTTACCCTGAGATAGATCTTAGTTCAAACAAGATGGAAGGTTCAGTACCACTTTTCATTTTCAATGCAGGTGCAATTGATCTTTCCAGCAACAGATTTTCAAACCTAAATTCTCTTTGCCATGTTAAAAAGTATTCTCAGTTGAGTTTTCTCGATATTTCATTCAATTGGTTGTTTGGAGATCTTCCCGATTGTTGGTCGCATCTCAAAGAATTAGGCATTCTTGTGTTGGCTAGCAATAAATTGTCAGGGAAAATTCCATTCTCCATTGGCTCCTTAACTGGGATTACGACATTGAATCTTGGCAACAATTATTTCACTCAAGAACTACCTTCATCTTTGAAGAACTGCAAGAATTTGGAAGCTGTAAATTTGGGAGAAAATAGATTATCAGGACCATTACCGACGTGGATAGGGGAAAGTCTGCCAAATCTTGTTATTCTTAGCCTACGATCAAATCACTTCTCTGGGAGCATTCTCGCACATCTATGTCGTCTGGAGCATCTTCAACTGTTGGACCTCTCTTCGAACAACCTTGCAGGAACCCTACCGAAATGTCTGAACAATTTTATGGCAATGAGAAGGAAGAGAAAGGGTCCGTTGACATCTATTGACCATGGTTACTCATTCGGTTCTGAGGGAGGTGCTATATATACGTCCTATGATGATGAAGTGCAATTGGTATGGAAAGGAACACTTTCGAAATTCAGTGACACTTTGGGATTAGTAAAGAGCATTGATCTGTCCAGCAATAAGCTGAACGGGAAAATTCCGGAAGAAATTACCGAACTCATTGAGCTGGTCTCTCTGAACCTATCAAGAAACCACTTAAGTGGGAAAATCCCCTCAGAGATTGGTCACTTGAATTTGTTGGATGCTCTTGATCTATCAAACAATCGACTTTCAGGTGGGATTCCTACAAGCCTTTCTCAAGTGTATCGTCTCAGTACATTGGACTTGTCAAACAACAATTTATCTGGCAAGATTCCGATAAGTACTCAAATGCAAAGCTTTGAAGAGAGTTCATATGCGGGGAATTCTGAACTTTGTGGAGACCCACTTCCAAAGAAGTGTCCAGGTGATGAACCAACTGTTTCTGCAGCTCCTGTTGCGCAGCATGACGAAGATCAAGACAGCATCGTAACGCGAGGATTTTGTGTCACGTTGGGACTAGGATTTGTGGTCGGATTTTGGGGAGTTTGTGGCAGCTTAATCTTCAGCAAGACTTGGAGATATTCTTACTTCAACTTCCTCGATGATGTGAATGATTGGATTTACGTAATGGTGGCAGTGCATAAGGCGAAACTTCTAAGGATGATCAAACACTAAAGGTTAGCACTCTGTTTCTCATCAAATAACGATATATATATATATATAACCTTGTAAATTATTTTCTGGGAATAAGTCATTTGATCTGTTGTCAAAACCCAGTGTTATAGACTCTCGCTCTCTCTCTCTCTCCCTCTCTCTCTGTTTTTATTTTTTTTATTTTTTATTTTTTGGCTTTGGTTTCCATCTAATAATGTTAGAGATGTCAAATTTGCCAAATTAACGAGTTGTAATTTTCTTGCTTTTGTTGAAGGAGCGGTTTTGCTAATCGTACGGAGAACTCAACTCCAGTTGAATAAAGAGTGTGCTGCTATGCAGTGCATAGCTTTCTGAAGCATGCCGTGTGGGAGTCATGGTTTGTAGTGTTGTGTGTAAAGGACATGAGGTTTGTTTGTATTGTGTTGGTTTAGTTATTTCACTTGGAATTAAAAGGACTCTTGCAGTCATAGAAGGTGTCTTGATATAAAGAACACTGCGTCGTTTGAGTTGTAATGAATTGTATGTTCCACTTGTGTTCTCAGTTCCCAATGAAATGTGATTGCTAGTACATTTGTTGTAACTTTCAAGAACGCAATTTTGTTCTGTGCTGTCGTTTCTTTCCTCTGTTTTTTGTTTGTTATTTTTGTTGAAGTTTTTCTTTTCTTTTCTTTTCATATTTATCTTTTTGGACACTGCTAAATGTTTGTTTCTGACAAATCGAAGATATTATTGCATCATAACCTCAATGGAAAAAAGTAAGTGGTTTATAATAGAAACATGTGATGTGTAATGTTATTACCGCCTTCACATATGCGAGTGGCTTCAAAATTCCGTGTTCATTTTCTATGAGTCGTTAATATTGCATATCTTTTTTTTTGTTTTTTTTGTTTTTTTACTTGTCCATTTCTTATTTATTGTCGTTTGTTTCTTCACTGTCGTTTTCCCTTGGTTGTCGTTTTTTCCATTTTAAAAGTCCTTTCCTAGTGTTGATGGTTTTAACAATTGATGTCGATTGAGCACGTGTATGCATTTGTTTTTTTTTTTTTTTTTTAAATTTTATTTTCCCCCATAATTAATATGGTTATGAACTTGTGAGTAAATAAAAGAAGAGAAAATTACCTAAATAACTACCTTTTTCATCTATTGATCAACAATGATGCATAATACTCATTCTTAATCAACATGACACAAATTTTAGATAACTTTAATTTAATTTAATGTTGTATTAGTCTAGTATTAATTTTTTTGGTTTCATATTAGTTTAATAATCTTTAAATTTATGTCATTTAGTTATTTTTTTTTCCCTTAAAAGAACATAAGAAATAACAACAATATGTTTAAAGCACATGGTAAATATCAAAATTTCCATTAAATACATGGGAGGGTTGTCAATATTGAAAAAAGCCCTCCCTATATTTTTTTGGTCTAATCGATATTCTAAATGCTTCTTTTGTTATAACGAATTATTTCTTACGACGATCTTAATATTTCTTCAAGATCTCTAATTTTGCTGTTTATTTAGTTAGATAAAAGACGCTCTTTATTTTTGAAAAAATGCATTTGTTCGTCTTCCATGCCATATAATTGTTTTTCGTTTGAAAAATCATGTGCAGACATTTCTTTCCTTACTATACTTCCTCGAAGGATTATTAGAGAAGAGATGAAAAATAACGTAACAATGAGATTTGCTTTTTACAGTTAATTTAAAGCATATACCAAAATATAAAGAAAATAATTATCCAACATAATTTGAGGATTAAAAACATTAGCGTAAAACTCACACCGCCCAAACCATCAATTAAAAAAACCACCCAAACCCCTGAACTTTGGACAGTTATCGGCAGTTATGATTTGTAATTGTCACAAATCGTCATAAAATAAATCCGCCTAAACAGCCCAATTACCACCCAAACCGCCCGCCGTGCACCCTTATCAAAAATAAATAATGGTTAGAATAGTTTCTGTTGAGAAAATGGAAAATAATAGAACTTCTCGTTCCTTCCCAAATCGTTTAACCTACAATTTGCTCTCTCTCTCTCTTTCCCTCTCTCTCTTTTTAACTTTTGAAATGACGCCCGAAAATGATTGGTTAGGCAGAGAGCCTCATACACAAATTGGACAAATGATTCATCTTTGATTTTTTTGTTGTATTTTCTATTATAATTGTCCTTTTTTGTCCAATATTTCTTTTCTTGCCGTCTTCCGGTTTTATTAATGCGTATTTATTTTCCTAATTTTTTCCATTTTTGATGAGAAATTTCTTTTGATGATTTACCCATTTCTGTATAAAATGTCCCTCGAGTTCTTCCTCAGCCTCTAGCTGCTCTTTGTCCTCCTCTATTGATGGGGGTAGCGATCTGCTGTCCTCCCGGGTCTTCTCTTATTATCATATTTTTTAAAATTTTTATTTTTAAGAAATATTCCCTTTTTTTTTTGGTTGAAAATCTGGTGTCTTTGGGTTTATTAATGTGATGTTGAGCACTTGAGCTCGTTTATCCTTAAATGATTTGATGTCATCCAAGTGGTTGTTATTCATTCCCCATTTAATGGGCAAAGGAAATCATTTTCTATTGGGGATAGCAACGGAGAGGGACGAAAAGTGGGTTTACTTCTTCACTTTCATGTCCTATGTCGTTGTATGTGGGCTCACGGAGGACCCTGACTAGTGACCTTTCATCATACAATGACACTAACTTTTTTAGGAAATAAATAAAACGAAAAATAAATTATGGATTTGTCCCTAAAATAGAAACCCCATATGAATTGCAACTTTTGAAAAATCTGGTGTTATTGGGTTCAGTAATCTGAAAATGGTTAATGTGGGCCCGTGATTTATGACTTTCCGTCATAGAATGAAGCTATTTCAATAAATATTGGACTATATTGATCAGATGACTTTGAAACCTGACCATAAGATGAAACCTGACTATATTCCATCCTAGAGGTTATTTTCCCCCTACTGTGCTTATGGACTTAATTTTGTGGTCTTCCGCAACCACCTCAAAGTTTTAAGTTGGTGTTGTTTCTATTTTCATGGTCTATCTTCATTTTGATGTCATCATTTTTCCATCCAGTTTCTTAGTTGTCGCTTGTAATTTTTTTTTTTAATTTTTATTCATTTTATTGTCGTTTATATTTTTGTCGTCGTTTTTTAACTTTTTAAATATGTCTCTCTGTTTTTTTAGGCCAAAATTCACGTTTTCCCTCCGAAATTTAGATCTTGTAAGAAACACACCCTTCAAACTTTAATTTGTAATATTATTTCTCCCATAAACTTTGAAATATTTACGAATTTTTCCCTTCAATTTAATTTTTTTAACAGAATAACACATTTGATAGCTATATTAAATATCAAACTAATAATCATTATATCGTAAAATTGTAAATATCATTGCTTGAGGCAATTTCTATGATAGGAGATGACTGCAACCCATCAGACGAAACGCGTTAACGTTGATGAAGGCAATTTCTATGATAGGAGATGCAAAATAAGGTATTAAAATGTATTCTATAAATAGGACATTATTTTAGATCTTAAGATTTTTATTAAAAAAAACAATCAATTACATATTTTGTTAAACAACATGTAACGTTCAAAAACATATAGTATTGATAAAGGTTATATGCCCCCATTGAAAAAAAAAAATTATATCTATACTGACTTTTGATTGGTGCCCCCGTATTTTTTTTCTTTATCTAATTCTTTATCTTTTTTTTTTAATCTGTTTCTTATTTTTTAAATTTTATTTTTGTCTTTGATCTCTTTCATTCGTCACTGCCAGCTCCTCGTGTCATCATCCACATCCTCTTTTTTTCTTATTTATTTATTTCTTTTAATCATTTTTTAAGTTAATAGAACTAAGGACACTTATTTTAAAAGGAAAATTTTTCTTGCATATTCTTTCAAACAAAATAACTTTACCTTAACTTGGAGGTGGGTGCAGAAGACTGGAAAGTCGAGTCCACAGCCGCAAAAGGGGAAAATAAAATGAAAATCCAATAGGTTATTTTCCTGTTTTGTGGCTACGGACTTAACTTTGCGGTTGTCTGCACCCACCTCAAAGTTTTAATTTGTTGTAGTTTCTATTTTTCATGGTCTATCTTCATTTTGAGGTTTTTTTTTTTTTTTTTCCTTCACTTACTTTGTCGTCGCTTTTTTTTTTTTTTTTTTCTTTTTTCTTTTTGGTTTTTGTTTTTGTTTTTTATTTGTTGATTTTATTGTCGTTTCTATTTTGATGTTGATTTTATACATGCCTGTCGTTTTTCCTTTCCCCTTTTTTTTTTAAAGGATAAATTTCACTTTTTCTCCCGAATTTTAGGCTTCATCAAAAAATACCATCGAACTTTTATTAGTAACATTCTTTTCGCCTAACTTTAAAACATTTATAGATTTTTCCTCTCAATTAAAATTTTTTTTAACAGAAAAATGCACTTGACAACAGTAATAAATATGAAATTACAAAGTGAAACTCATTGGCAGCACACATGGTACTCACTACTCTTATTAAATGTAAAATTATGAACTTAAATATAAGAGAGCAGTATAGGAAAAAATGATAATCAATCCCAAATATTTATATTTTTGATCTAATTATAAGGTGAACTTTGTAATTTTATACTTAACATATACCGCCAATAAGTGTGCATTTTTCCGTCAAAAATTCAACTGAGGGGGGAAATTTGTAAATTTTTTAAAGTTCAAAGGGAAGAATTTACAAATTGAAATTCGTGAAGTAATTCATGACAAGGTTTAAAGTTCAAAATAAAAATGAAATTCTTTTATACACACACATATATAAATATAATAGATTTAGTTTAAGAATGTCGTTAACTTCCATTTCTTTACCTTCAAAATAAAATCTTTCCTTTTATGGTTATAGACATAACCTAGCAGTAATATCACACGTAACTCCATCTAAAGGTGCATAGTTCGAATTCAAAATAATAATAATAATAATAATAAATCTTTTTGTCCCTAAAAATAATAGTTGTCACTATTTCGTAAAATTGTAAATATCATTGCTTGAATTCCTTTCGGATCATTTTAATCTTCCATACTAATGGACCTCATGCATATTAATTGTTATTGAGAGGAAGACAAATTCGCTTTCATTACTAACAGAAACGTTTGTAATAACCACCGTCGAACAACGGAATAATACTCTAAACAATTACATATTGGAAGACTATTGTTACTCGTTTCTAACTTCTTATTTCCTTATTATTTTTTCTCGCTAATAAATTACTTGGAACTATGGATTAGTTGAAACTAACGCTGAGGTCGAAGGAAGACTTTGACTTGTGACTTTCATCGCACTATATACCCCACCATGAAATATTGGACCAATCACGTTAGGCCACATTGCAAACATCAAGCTCTATTTTAGGGCAACTTTTTTCTATTTAACATTAAATTTACTTTGCTGAACATTTAATATTAATTTATTTGTTCATCGGTTAGAGTGTCTGGAATCATTCAGGGCATTAGTCAAGAGTCATTAGTACATTAATGTTTTTTTAAATTGAGAAGATAACATTAAAATTTGTTTCCTTTAATGTTTTCAATCCTTTTCTTGTCTTTACTTTTTCTTTTTCAAACCGCTGTTTCCACTACGTAACAAAGAGAAGATTGATCTCCGACCAGAATCACACTTCAAAA
>JAFMPE010129718.1:1602-11837 GCA_024759925.1 Ficus religiosa
AGACATTCATAATCGATCATAAATGGATCATGCATAAGTTATATGATGTTGACGTGTTTTGTGAGATTATGTTTGTACCTGCTGGGCGAAAGCTCATTAGTATATTTTATACTGTAGGTAAAAAGCCTGCAGCTTTACTTGGTGGGCCATGGAGACAATGCGGTAAGTGAAGGGCGGTGTGGAATATCGCTACACAGATTTTCCACAAACTCTTTAACTATGAACTTGTACATATATGATTAAGTAATATATACAATGTTACGTATGTGATGTTTCAAAAGTTTGGTTTAAAAGGTTATGTGTGACCATTTAATCGGCTTAACAAGTAATGGGTAAGCATAGTGAAGTTTACCCATATGGATAAGTTTAATTAAGTTGCATAAAAAAAATTAATAATAAAGAAAGAACAAAAATTTATTCTGAAATTTTCTAAAAGTTTAAGTATTAGAAACTAAGAAGTAAGTTAAGTAAGTAAAATAACGGCTCACGTTTACGTAATCGGCCCTACGTAGATGGCTAGGGCGTTAGACCACCAGCCTTGGCTATTAGAAGGACACATGTAACTAGGGCACCTCAACTTGCCCTAGTATAGAAGGTTAAGAAAGGATTGTACGAGTAAGGAGGAAAGAGAGAGGTGCACCAATTCTCTAAAACAAGCTGTGAAAAGAACAAAAAAGAGAGAGAGATACACCAGGACAAAAGAGAGAGAGATCTGAAACTTCAGAGGCGAGCAGTACAGCATGGCCCTTGGACTATTGGCTGGGCAAGGAGCGCACGATAGCACACACGCTCAGCTCAAGATATTTTGATTTTAGCTCACCCAATCCTTTTGGTTTTTCTTCGTTTTCTCTCTGTGAACCATGAACCCACTAGTTGTGATTGTTATTTTTAATTTCATTGAACTGAACATGAACTAAATTTATTTAGCTAGGTTTATTGATGGAACCGAAGTCGCAATGAAGATTTAATTGTTATGCTAATTGCTTGGTAATTTTTATCCTGTTTATTCAAGTGCGCTACATATTTAATATCTGTTGATTGACTAGCCATTAGTTGGTGGAGAACATAAACTAAAATTAATTCTGGGAAGGTTGGTTTTAGTTAGATTTAGCTTGGATAATACGAGTGAATGGTATAAAAATATATTATCACCTTGTACAACCCAGAAAAATTGGTGCTTAACTTTAGGTTTTGAAAACTGAAATGCATAGGAATATGTTGATTTTGGTTTAAGGAACTGACGGCATAAATCATTCAGAAGAGGATTATGCAGAATTTTAGGTTGACTATATTAATTTTGTTATAGCATTACCACAGCATTCGTAGTGAGATTTGCAACTGAGGGAAAATCAGTAATTATACCTTACACCCATCATTGATTCACAGTCTATAGCTTTTATCTTATTGAGTCTTGCCTCTTGTTTGCATTTTAATCACGCACATTTATTTTCATCATCTTTTACAAATTAGTACTTAATTCACTCTTCAAATTATTTTAAACATTTGGTTTCTGTAATTAATTTTTAGTAATTTAATCCCCGTGAGACAATACTTTACTCACTACTATATTACTTATTCGATTACGTACACTTGAGTAGCTTTATTTGCACACATTGGTTTTTGACGAACACACACCATGAGAAATGAGCTGTGATTTCTTGGAGGCAGCAATGGAGGAAGGTGAAGCCCTGCTGTCGTGGTCCTTGTCCTAGGCAAAGGCATGAGACGATGTCATGGCAGTCTTCTTGGCGGCTAGGCCTGATTTAACATGTTGTATTTTTGCGGCCACACTTCCGATTAGCCAACTTGGACGATGTCACCAAAATTTTCTGTTTTCTTTTTTCAGTTCATCATCATAGATTTTGAAACAAGAAGTTCCAAAAAATAAAAATAAAAATAAAACAAGGATAAATCAAAATGAGAATAAAGTGAATAGATCCGAAGTACTTTATTAAAAAAATTTCCGTTTTACAAAAAAAAAAAAAAACATGGAGTTGGATATAATACAAGTGGTGCAATGAATGCTATGTGCGCCTTTTCTTTACTTGACCGGGCGATTTCATGTAGACAATCAATAAAATGAGCCATATCGGTATGGCTTCACAAAGGGATTCTACTATAATTTTACCTTTAAAAATCTTATATATTTTTTATTTTTAAATGTGTATCATCAAATATTTTTGTTACTTTAAAGTTAAAGACGTGTAAGTATTAGTTTTTTCATGTTTGGGGAGTTAAGTTACAGATACATTAAAGTTTAATGGACAAAAAAAAAAAAAAGTTTTGTCGAGTTTTATATGGCCAAAATATGAAATAATGTGTGTTTTTACTAACGATTTGAAGAACAAGGTGCATAATAGTTACAATTCAAAGTTTGAGCAGTATATATACTAGTTTTTAAAATTCAATGAATTATTTGTAAATATACCCCTTGAACTTTTTGAATTTGGCAATTTAGTCTCTAAACTTTTTTTTCTTAGCATTCAACCCCTTGAATTTATAATTTTTGACAATTCAATTCTTTTTGCTCAAATTCGTAAAAATTTGAATGACTTTTTTTTTTTTACACATAACTTACAAATTATAGTCCAAGAAAAGCATTGTTGATAATTTTTGTTTAAGTCCAATACAAATTTCTTTAAAAATTTGAATCTTAATTCAATTATACTCAAATTTAAACCTAAACTATAAAAGAAATTTTTATTAAAATGAAGCAAAAATGATCAACATTGTCCCTTTTGAGCTATAATGAGTAAGTATTGTACAAAAAAAATTTATTTTAATTTTAATGAATTTAAGTAAAAAGAACTAAATTGCCAAAAATAAGAAGTTCAAGGGGTTATTGCCAGGAAAAAATGTGTAGGGACTGAATTTCCAAATTCAAAAAGTTTAGGTGACATTCATGCAAATAAGTTAAATTCAATGGCAAAATTAATAGAATATTAAAGTTTAGTGGCAAAAGTAAAGTTTGTTTTTATTAAATTACACAGTAATTGTTGCCATATCAGTAATTTTATTCATCAAATTGACAGAAAGGTTAAGGATGATAATATTTCGTAGTTTATAGAGTATTTTTATCAGTTTTTAAAGTTCATGGGTAAAGTTACAATAATAAAAAAGTTGAGAGGTTAAAAATAAAATTTATTCAAAAATAGAAAACAGGTAGCACCAGAAGGAACCCAAACCCTAACTGAACCCCATTGTAAATGTTGTCGTACTCGTCTCCCAGCCTCACTCACTGTCGTCGCCGGAGCACGCGCCGTCGCGACCTGTTGGACAGAAGTGTGAATATCTGCAAACTCTCCAATCCTGTCGGAGATATATATATATATATATATATCACAACTAATACATTCATCAAAAAATATATCACAACAAATACATAACGTGTAAAGTTAAATCAAGGTACTCTCTTATTCTCTCTTCCTCGGAAACCCCTTTTGTTCTCCTCCTAAATTTATTTCTCTATCTTTAACAGCTTTATCAACTTAGCAGGATTTTATTTTTATTTTTTGAATATGAAACTACAAGAACATTTGACAGCTATATGTCTGAAATATTTGCATTTTGCAGAATAGTAATAAAATATTATTTTGCCTGACTCTGGTAGTTTGAATTGGAAATTTGGTTAATTATTTTTTTTATTTTTGTTTTTATTTGTCATTTGCAAAAGGATAGATTCAGCTCAAAAGAAGCAACAATGAAGCTGGATGTGGACATTCTCAGACACTTATCAAAAGATGATTTTCGGGTTCTTACTGCTGTCGAGATGGGAATGAGGAATGTATGTGGTTTTTCGTATTGATTTTGCTTTTTTGAATTTTGAATTGATATTACTTATTTGTTTATTAGTTTTTAATTACTTGTCATTTGACTTGTATAATCATTTTACTTATGACTCTTGTCTAATTTACCTGAGATTCTTTGATTTCAGCATCAAATAGTACCTTCCGAGCTCATCCATCGCATAGCTCGCCTCAAGTATGTCTTTACCGTTCTTACCCTTCTGGTTGCATTTTTTATTATTGAAATTTGTATGCTTGGTTTATATGTTTATTTACTTGGTAATTGCTTTGCGAAATTTATGCAGGCATGGCGGTACATATAAAGTCTTGAAGAATTTGCTCAAGCATAAGCTGTTGCACCATGACTCTTCCAAATGTCAGAGCTTCTCTCATATTATGAATTTTCTGAAGTCTCGCTTAACTGTTAATAGTTTCTCAGTTTCGCTCATCTTTTTTTTACTTGTGCGTATCTAGAAGACGGGTTTCGCCTCACCTACCTTGGTTATGATTTTCTTGCGATTAAGACTATGGTCAATCGTGGGGTCTTCGTTTCTGTTGGTCATCAGACTGGCATCGGAAAACAGTCTGGTACTTATTTTATACATGAATTTAGACATAATGGTCATATTCCAGAATGTGTTTAAATAACAGTGCTTTTCTTTTTTAAGATATCTTCGAAGTTGCAACAGAGGATGGTACATTGTTAGCAATGAAGTTGCATCGACTTAGTAGAGTTTCTTTTAGGGCCGCCAAATCTAAGCGTGATTATTTGAAACATCGTAGCAGTTTTAATTGGCTCTATTTGTCCCGGCTTGCTGCAGTCAAGGAATTTGCTTTTATGAAGGTTCTGAGATGCTATCCTTTTTTTTTTTTTTGGCCCAACACTTAAATGAACTTTTCTTGGGCAGGCCTTGCAAGAACATGGTTTTCCTGTTCCGAGTGCCGTGGATTGTAATAGGCATCTTGTGGTTATGTCACTTGTTCAAGGTTATCCTCTGTAAGTGTTCCTCTTTTTTATTTAGCTTTTTTTGTCATGATCAGCATTGACAAATGGGAATGTTAGTCATTGTAAATCGTTAAGATGGATGGTTGTTGTGTATAGGACGAATAACTGTGACAGGAATTTAAGTACAAATTTTTTTTTTGCTTTGAGGGGCAAAAGTGTGTGTGGGGCTGCTCGGAGCCAAGCAATGACAAGTTGGGGGCATGTGCCCTTGCTGGAAAATAAAAAAAAAAAGTTATGATTATTCTTATTTTTTTATGTTAAGTTCTGACTGGCCCCCACTAAGTTTTATCATGTAACATAGTGAGAGAGTTTTTGGTAAACATTACTTAAAAGTCTGAAACTTTACCACCTAATTAGCGTAAGAAAAATAAAAGAGTTCATGGCATGAAGTTACACTCTAAAAAAAAGGGTGGGTGGGCAGGTTCACCTTGCCAACCAATTTTTTAAAACCTTCTCACCCTCCAAAGAGTATATAAGGTGGTTGATGACATGGCCCTGTTTTAAGGGGTGGGGTGGGTGTTTTGAGAAATTTAGGGCTATGTTCTACTGGAAGAGTTTAGGCTATGTCGTTAAGCTCAACTCTGTTATTTTGAATTCCTCCATTTCTTTTCTTTTCTTTTTTTAATTTGCAACTTAATGAGGATATCTTAAAACGTCTTTGAATTTGTATTCCTTATATTATGTTATCAGAAAACAAAATGAAACCAAAACTTTAGTGAGGCAATTTTTTTTTTTTTTTTTTTTTTTTTTTTTTTTTTTTTTTTTTTTTTGTTTTGCTTCAATGAGCTAAAAATGATATATTTAGTTGTCATTTTCATCCAATGAAGTGTGCAGGTAAAGCAATTGCAAAATCCAGAGGTGGTTTTTGAAACAATCATTGGCCTTATTGTTCGACTGGCAGAACATGGTCTCATTCACTGTGATTTCATTGAATTCAATTTGATGGTATGCTAACTTAGCACCTTTTGATTTATAACTTTACCATTCTGTATGTGCGTGATGCTGAAATTATCTTGTAATTATTTTTTTTATTTTCCTTTTCCCTTTTTTGTCCTATAGCAGCACTACTTTTTTTTTTTTTTTTTTTTAAATTTAATTATGTTGGTAAATGCATTTATTGATTGCATTATAATATTACAAGTATGATTGCTTGTTTTTCTCCTCTTTCAGCTTCCGGTAAACTTGAGATAATCTTTTGGGGCCTTTCTTTGTAGATTGATGATGATGAGAAAATCACAATGATCGATTTTCCACAAATGGCTTCTGTATCCCATCGTAATGCGCAGATGTAAGATACTATCTTACTAAATTTCAGTATCTTTTGTTTTTTATCATCTCCATTTGGTTTCTTGTTATCCAGTTATCGTAATTGATGTACATATGTTTTATGCACTATTTTGTCCATTTTTCATTCTAATAGATTCTATTTTCAGGTACTTCGATCGTGATGTTGAATGTGTGTTCAAGTTTTTCAGAAAGAGGTTGGTGATTGTTTTCTTAGTAGTATATAAACTTTATCTTTTTTCTTTTCGTAATTAAGTATTAAGGACACTTCTTTTAACCTTCTTCAAAATTTTTTATTTGTTTAATTTTAAATGAGAAACTTCCTGTTATTGATAATGGGCCAGTTCAAAATAGATTCTCAGGAAATCAAAAGAAAAACAGAACCGAAAAGAAAAGAAACATTAATTTTAAATGAGAAACTTCCTGTTATTGATAATGGGCCAGTTCAAAATAGATTCTCAGGAAATCAAAAGAAAAACAGAACCGAAAAGAAAAGAAACAACCACTGAGAAATTAAATATCATAAGCCAACAAGAAACCCCTAAACTTGCTAACAACTGATCACCCCAATGATCCTTCCAATTCAAACAATCAAAAAAATGGAAAGTCTTTAAAAGGATTTTTTAGTCGAGGCCCAAAAGGAAGCCGAATATTTTGCTTTTTCAAAACGGTCAGTCTCCATCTTTCTTTCGTCAAAAACCCTGTCATTTCTTTCCAACCAAAAAGTCCAAAGCAGTTAGATCACTAATGCTAAAAGAACAAGGGCAGTGACACCAACTCCAACCCAACTATCTTGTACCTAGTGACGTGGTATGTGGATTGTCATTTTTTTTAATGGTTGGTGTTTAAAAGATTGCCATATCAATTAATAAGAGATTGCATACAAGAATGAAAAGATGACAACTTATTGCCATGTAAGGTGATACAAAAAATTTGGAAATAAAGTTGGTGTCTCTGGAACTATTCATGCTAAAACGCTCTTTCACATTATTTAACCTATCATTTTGGAACAAGAACTAATTGGGTTCTCAAACAACAATGAGGCACACTGTTCAGGGAAAGCCCATAGAAAGCAAGCTTCATTAGAGGAATATTGAATTTGTCCCTAAACTCTTCTCAAACTCATGAAATTCTTGGTTGTAATTGTTCAATGCTGTTAAATATGTTTTTACTATCTTTTACTTACGATTTGAAATCGTGTAAATGTGATGAGACTCAGAGTATGAAGTACTAAGTTGTTTTGTTGGTGGACAAAGGAATCTTTTAGTCAAGTTTCTTATCTCTCTCTCCCCTCCATTTTTTCCCCCCCTTCTCAGGTTTCATTTGTCTTTTGAAGAGCACACAGTTGGACCCGATGACAGAGAGGATGATACAGATGAAAACAGCAGAATTTGCTTTTTTTCGATAGCCAAAGACGCTGGTTTTCTAGACATGGAACTTGCTGCCAGTGGGTTTGCTAGAAAAGATCAGGAAGATATTCAGCAGGTAGGGTAATGGCAGTAGGTTGAAGTCTATAATTGAAAATATTAAAATAATAATAATAATAATAATAATAATAATAATAATAAATCAGCATATGTATATCTGGAGAAAATTCTTATCCTATTTTCTGAGTGTGTCCTTCAATATAATACTTAAAATTTCAGTTCATTGAAGGAGGTGTAGTGGAGAATGATAGTGATACTGATGAAGAAACTGAGGATGACATATTCTTCTCTGATACGAAGGAAGAAAACATCGAAGGAGTTGATTCTCTGCACTTGGAAGATCAGGTAGAAATGTTATTTTAAGTCAAGAGACCTGTTTATTTGAGAATATACGTGCATAAGACAATTCTTCTAATTTGTATTGAATTATTTCACATGACAATATCTGATTGTCTAGCTTATGGAGTCAAATTTTTAGAATGATCAATTTCGTGCCATCCACAAGTAGAGAGAAGAAGACTGTAAGAGAGTTAAAATTTTGAATTCCGAGGTCCGAATTGTTGAAAATTTCTCAAAATTACAGTGAAAATGCATTTTTCCTTGATTTCAGAGGTACAAAATATATATAGAAAGTAAGACAGCAGGTATATAAATTCCTTTGTTTGTCAGTTGAAGCTACAGAGTGCTTTCTTTTTTACTTTTATACCTCTTGTCTATACTTTTATACAATTCTATATTCCTTTTGAAGCACTTTGGTACGGAATGTTACCATCTCTTACTAAGTAGAATTTTCATTCGGGAACAGTCGGCTTCAGATTTTGCCGAGGCTGACGAACTTGAGGACAGACAATATTGCGAAGCAGGTCAAAGCAATGGACCTGATACTCAGAATACAATTGATGAGGTATTTTAATTTTAATTTTTTATTTTTTTAATCAAAGCAATTATAATCTATTTGTTCTTTGCTTGTTTCATTAACTAGAAGCTTAAAACTTCTTTTGTCCTTTGAAATTTCTTTAACTTGGAATCTTGCAGATATTCCCTCTCTAGCGTAATTTATGGCCAAATGGCACTGTGGATATGTGGTATAAAGGCTTGCACTTGATAAAAATCTGGTGGAAATTTGAACAACTTTACCGAACTTAGGCACCTAGTTTTATAATTCCCTGAACTTCAAGGGAAAATATATATATTTATATTACATATATTCACACCCTTAAAAAGTTATATTTTGTTCTTAATATTCCCCTCTTGTCTATTTTGTTTTTTTTTGTCCATTTAAGCAACTAAAAGAGACATAAGACTTCAATGGACGGAAACAGACTGACCGAGAATATTAGCGGCAAGTAATAAGTATGGGTGGCACTGATAAATTTTTTGAGATTTGGGGAGATTATAGACCTAGGCGTTTGAGTTCCGGGGAATTTTTTGAAATTTGTCCTAGCGTAGATGATGAATACACTCAACTGAGGAGTGTAGATTCTTGTTAAATTATGACACCCGTTTTTCGGTCCTTTTTTAGTTTCAGAAATTACATTAAGCTCTCTCGTTTTGGCTGATTTGAGGAATCCCGAAAAAGTTCTGTAAATGTTGATCCATATTACGTTAGCACATGGGCATGATGAACTCTCTTAAAAAGATTGGACTATGGTTTCTGAAAATGAAATGGTATAACTTCATTTTAATTCTTAATGTTCCCAAATTTTTAGGAGGATCAGTCTGCGGATGAAAATAATGAAAGACTGGTAGAGAGCTTAAACAAGCAGAGGAAACATGCCATATCGGCAGCCCATAGAGGACGGAAGACTATTGCTTCAAAAAATTCATACAAGGACAAGGGTGGTAAGTCCTCTTTCAATTCCAAAATCAAGAAGCAATTGTGCAATTGGTAGAAGGATTGCATAGTAGTTGGAGTTTTCGAGGAAATTTCTGTGGCAGTCATCGGATTTGATGAGTTCTTTTTCTCTGGTTTAGCACATACTCGTAATGTTAGTGCCATTAAGTAACGTGAAGGAGCTTGAAATTCAATTTTGGCTGTTAAATAGCTAAGTTATGTAGGAGATAAATTGCTACCTTCATTGTAGAATGATTTTTAATCAAAGTTCTTGGTAAGGGGCTATAAATATGTTTGTATAAAGTTTTGTCTGTAAAAAAACATCATGCAAGTTATTGGTTCTTTGAAAGCATCTTCGTTTTGCGGCTGAAGGGGATAAAAGTAAAAAAATAGAAATAGGTTGCAATGATCTTAGTTGAAACAGAACCAATTTCGTGGACAAGATTAAAGATTATTTGTCATTTCTGAATGTTAGTCTAGATGGTGCTATATTAAAATGTTTAGTTTGACATTACAGTACTGAAAATTTGTATCTCCAGTTTTTTTCTTTTCCCTTTTCTTTTGGAAGGGTTGTACCCAAGAAAAAACCGAAGTGGGCAGACACACACTTTATACAAGCAAATGCATACAGAATAACTTGAATTTTTTTAGTATATAAACTTGGATTTACCATGTAGTCCAATTATTAGTCAATAAATGATTAAAAAAGAAAAGAAAACAATTTGAGATGTCGAAATATTTGTTGCTAATGTTCCATTTGGTGATTCAACTCAAATTTAAATTTTTCATCTCAGTTTTTATCCTTTTTTTTTTTTTTTTTTTTTTTTTCTGAAAAGTCAACAAAAATTATAACTAGTTTTTAAAAAGTCAACCAATTCCAACTTAAAAATTTCAACTCC
>JAFMPE010129729.1:0-10233 GCA_024759925.1 Ficus religiosa
TTTTGTATGTATGAACGTCTTTAAATATGTTTCAAGTTTAATGCTTCCGCTATTACAAAAAAAAAAAAAAAAAAAATTTCCCACCATTTTCATGTTCAAAATGGGATTTAACAAGTTTAAGTATAAGATAAGGCAAGTCAAGTAAGTCAGGTGACGGCCTGTGCAAGACGGGTCGTCACATAATCTCTCTGAAATACACCTGTCAGGCCACTTGCTGAAATCATTGAACTAATCCGCGCCACATGATTGGCACGAGATCACTAAAAAATGATGAACCATCTCCATGATTGATGCTGATGAATTCGTTTTATTGTTTACAAATGAAAACGTAATAAGGTCAATGATTAGGAAAGAACACAACATTAATTTGAACCAAGGTACCTAATCTAGTTTCTTGTCACTCCGCCAATAATTTAAGGACTTCTACCTAGATACCGACATTGGAGTCAGCAAAGAAGTGACGTCATGACATAATTTTATTTTATTTTTAATTACTCGATTTCTTTTACTTGGTGATGATGGCATTTTATTTTAACAGTATTTTTTTAGAAATTAATTTGATATAGAAATATATGAAAACAGTGAGAATATTATGTGATATAACAATATATTAACCTCTACCACTGGGCATTACTACACTAACAGAATTGGGATTTTCAGTTTTACCTATAAGGAACTAAATCATGAGATGGATAGAATGAGACCAATGATGAAGTACAAAAAAATTAATCGGGGGTTAATAACTATATAATAGATAACTAGGGGTTATTATGATCATGCTTTCATTTTTAGGGGGCTAATATGAAATTTATTCAAAATTATTGGCTATTTTTTGAAAGAGGGACAAGCTGAGGGGCCTTTATTTCATCCGACCCTGATGAGACCACATGTTATACTAGGAGTACTGTTATACAAGAGTGGATTGAGAAACAACCTTCTATTTGGAATAGACCAGGAGATAGGATTGAGACCAAAAGAGGTATAGTAACCATTGGTACTTCTGCCATCATCTGGTATCCCACTTGGCTAGCTCAGCGGGTGGAAGAGGGATTTGAATCTTAGATACATATATTATGAATTCGAAGATGGGTGAATTATCTTCTCTGCTAACTTCAGTGCCTAAGAAACAAGTTACAGGTCGGAGATCCTTGAAAGCAAAGTGTTGGTTCCGATTGGCAACGAGAGTTTTGAACCAGTTGAGGATCATTTCCTGTAACAATAATTTCATCAGCACACCGTCTCCGTCTCAGGACGAATAGCGCATCATGGAAACCATTGAGAGAGACATCATTAACATCTAGCTGTCCTAGAGGCTACCCTATTGATAGAGCTATAGACATAGGACATTATGAGAAGTAGATTTCAAATCAGCGCTAAAGGTCTCGAAACAGTTGAGGCCTTGAGAGTCAAAACCTTTAGCCACTAATGAAGAATCTGAAGGGTAGGAATTGGAGTTCGACATGAAAGGGGGATCACAAGGGAATTGCAAGGGAAGAAGGAGAAGATGTTCGAGATGGGGGCAGGATCTAACAATATTGTAAAGTACATTGATCAAGCAATTAATTAGGAGAAAAATAGGATGAGGTCTCAAATGAGCAAGAAAGTGTAGAAGGAGTACATGGTAAGGAATAGTTGATTTGGATTGAGAAAAGTAAGCAAGTGTAGCAGCAAGGTAAATAAATAATCGCAGGAAATCTTTTGACAACACCAAAAAATAAATAAATAAGAGAAACAAATTTACAATAATTTATGCAAAGACAGTGACCCAAAAGTGGCAAAGCCAAAGGCTAAAGAAAAATAGATTTTGAAATTTGAGGTGCAACTGCCAGGTTTTCATCTCCAGGATTGATCTACCAGACACTAGAAGTTCAGGGAGTATTTATATAAATTAGTGAGAAAAACGAATAATAAATACTTTTCTTGTTATAATTATGTGGAACAGCCGCTTGCAAAAATATTTGTTCAAAAAAAATATGGAGTCCATAAATTATTATTGCGGATTTTGTAACGTAAGTGTACGCTATCGTTAGTAAGTAATATTTAGTGTACTTAAATTATTGTTGTAGATTTTATAACGTAAGTGTACGTTATAATTAATAAGTAATAAATTATTGAGTAGAGTATCGTTCTCACGAGGACTACTATTTATCAATTACTGAAATTATATTAACTTTAACTTTATTTGAATAAACCGAAAAAGAATTTAAAATAAAAACAACAATAATAAAAATAAAATCTCAAAATACTAAAAATCTAGGGTTCCGATTTCACCATAACTATTCCGCCTTAATTATTTTACCACAAAAGCCCCAATTTATTTTCCTAGTTGATAGTCAAGCATCCCTAACGTATTCATTAGTCCCTCTCAAGGTCTAACAAAAATATCCTTAGAAGCTAATCCACTATATACCTATATGAATTAAAACCAATAAGAACTCATTAAGATTTGTGGTTCCCATGTAGAGACTACACAAGCCACGAAGGTATATTCCTATCCCACATGCAACCTATGGCATTCAACACAATGAACTAGACACATAAATCTCCTTCTGGTTTCATTATGATTAACCAATCAACTAAATAGTGGCCAATTATCTAGAAACATTAAGAACAATGAAGAACACTCATGGAAAATAAATCAATAACTAATTTAAAAGAATATTCCAAACATCATAATTTGGCCACACTAGAATCCTAGAAAAGAAAATTAATTTATAAACAAAAATCTACAAAACAAATGTTCAATCATTCTTAAATTAAAAAAATCAAAAGATAAGCAAAAAATAAGAAAAACCCATTTACAGAGGTGTCATAAGTCTCCAATATTCTTCCTCTAATCTCCTCCTCCTTATTCTTTTGATCTTCGAGATGATCTCTTCCTAATTTTGCAGAAAAAAAAAACCCTAAAACTAGAATTGAAAATAAAATATGAAAATCTAAGGCTAAATTTTTTTTTCTTCTCTTTCTTCTTTGGTTTTTGGCTACTCCCGCAGCCAAGGACACTAGACTAACTGTAATCTCTCCTATTTATAGACTTGTTCCAAAAAGGACAACTTTTGAATAAAAAATTACAAGAAATGGAAACTTCTGTGAACGAGGGCTATAGCCTTGAAATTTGGGCACTACAACCCTCATTAGTTTGCCATTGCTTTGCCAAACTTTAGGGCTGTAGCCCTCGGTTCCGAGGCTACAGATGGCTCTCTGTCCTTCCTGAGCTTTGTGTCCAGCAGAATTTGCAACAAATTCACATAATTTACTTGAGTCATTTGCTTCCTAACCTACTTAAATACACTAAAAACAACTTTAAAAACATTAAAATGACCCTTAAACTAGCAACACATCAAGATGATTGCATTTAAATCACTGGTATAAACCCGACTCATCAATTATCTACCACTAGGCATTGTTATAGACACAATGTTTTCAGAATTAGAATCTTCAGTTCTTGATGTTGAGCCACCATCGTTTGAACTCCTTTCAATGAAGAAACCAGGCTGTTTTGGTTGAGGCAAGGTAGTTCCCTCATTTTCCAACATGAAAACGACATACGACATTGTTGGTCTATCGTTCGCGAACTTTTGGACACACAACAATCCCACTTGAATGCATCTCAACACCTGAGATTCAACACACGACTCCTTCAAACACACATCCACTAGATCCAAGGCCTTGTCTTCATTCCACAACAACCATGCCTGTAATAATAGATTCTCTATCACGTCAATGCGATCAACACACACACACACACACACACACACACACACACACACACACACACACACACGTATATGAACATATATTAATGCAAGACAAAAAGTTTAGTTTTCCTTACATGCCCCAGAAGGTTATGGTGGTGATCTCCGTGATTGAAACTTCTATTCTTCTTGCCACTCACAGTCTCTAGCAAAACTACACCAAAGCTAAAAACATCGGATTTTATAGAGAACTTCCCATCAATTGCGTATTCCGGTGACATATATCCACTGTAGGAAGCAAATAATCATGTTATCGTTGCAATTTTTTATTAACTTAATTTCTTATGTATGGACATAACTCAAGGATAAATAAATAAATAAAGTAACAAGAAAGAAGAGCTTCCACACTTACTATGTTCCCACAACTCTCCTAGTCCTAGCTTCATTTTGGTCATCCTTGAAAGTCCTCGCTAAGCCGAAATCTGAGATCTTAGGATTCAAATTATTGTCTAGTAAAATATTGCTTGCTTTGAGATCTCGATGAACAATCTGAAGCTTGGAATCTTGGTGGAGATAAAGAAGACCTCTTGCAATGCCCCTGATGATATCCAAGTGCTTATTCCAAGGTAACGTTGTGCTTCTTTGGCCATCTGCACAACATTCAATGCATTAGAACATAAAATCTAAGCTCTCGTTTGGCACTCCATTTCAAAACTACTTATTAAAATTATTTAATAATGTTTTCTCATAAAAGTTTGAATTTATTACTGTTGAAATCATGAGTTTGAACCTTTGATCTAATCATTAGTATTAGCTCACCTCTAGTTTCAATTAATAAGGTATCAAAATAAGAGGTGTAGAGTTTAAAACCAAATAGACGGTAAATAAACTATTAAGTCAATAAATAGATTATTTAATCAAGAAAGCCTAACATTTGTTGGTTGTATGTATTTTAATTATTAGTTAATCATATAACTTTCCTTTAATTGGTATTTATCTAAGTTAACCAGTATATGCTATAATATCGTCGCTTACTTCCTAAGAAATTAATGTATAATTGGTAAAGTGGTAAATTTCAACAATTAACTGCATAATTTCGAGTTGAAAAAAAAAAAAAAAAACGAAGAATTTGATTCTTAAAGGTTCAGAGAGTCAAACCAAAGATGAAATGGTCCAAGCTCTTTTGGGGCATGTACTCATAGATTAACATTCTTTCTTCTCCTTGAATACAACAACCAAGAAGAGCGACGAGATTCCTATGTTGAAGCTTGGCAATCAATTCAACTTCATTCTTAAACTCTCTAAGACCCTGTCCGGAATCCTTTGACAGTCTCTTCACTGCAATTTCTTGTCCTGTCGAAAGGCTTCCCTGGATAACCGCGACATACAAATAATAAGTTTCACTAAAATTTGAGGGGAAAAACAAATATTCAATCTTCAGTAGTATTTTAGGTGGGAAAATAGAAACAATTTTGAAATGAAAAATATGTGGAACGATATTTGTTACCTTATAAACAACACCAAATCCACCAGCTCCGATCCGATTTTCTTCGGAGAAATCGTTTGTAGCAGCAACAATTGTGGCCAAATCAAATATAGGCAAATCTATGTCTTCATCCATGCCTCTACCTATTTAAATTGAATGCGAAAAATCTGAAAATCACATTCCCTTCTCACATTTGCAGAAAATAAATAAGAAAAGCGACTTGTTTTGTTGGAAATATTTAGCTTACCATTTAGCCTTTTCCTTAGTCTTGAAGCTATGCACCAGAATCCGATACCAAAGACACATATGCCAGAGGTCAACGAAGCCGTTAAGACAATCTTAAGCATTTTCCTCTTATTCGCATCACGAAAAGATTCTGAAATTCACAAGAAACTATCATAAGTCCATAAATTAGAAGCACACGTTTGAGGAAAAAAAAAAAAAAGGGTTGTGTAAGTACTAATTAAACTTACTTATATCGGTAGCAGATAGTCGTACGTAGAGATCTTGCTCGCTTCCTTTCACCGGCATATCTCGCATATCAATCAAGTCACCGAACCACATCAAACAGCCACTGCCTCCTTTCCTGACATCCGAATTAGCATAAGCTTTACAAGAACAGTTCTTCAAGCAAGCCTCCTTACATTCTTGAAGGCTCATATTCTTGTCAAACCAAAACTCGATTAAGTCTGGCAATTTTACCGCCGTGATCTTTACAAACCCTTCGCCTTTTTGGCAATCTAGCGGCGTCTTCCTAACGCATCCCTTGGACCAAGTTAGCCCTCTCCATTCTCCTTGCGACCTCGGCATAAAGCCCTTGAGACAATCGCATATGGGATATCGGGTACTTGTACAAAGAGCGTTAGGCCCACAGTGGTTATAACTCTCACATAGTTGATCGGCGGGTAATGTGTACATAGTAGACCATTCGGAGCCATCATTCTGCAAAAGAAGATGCTCCCCCAAACCCGAAGGGTCTATCCTGACAAAAGAAATGGCAGAATTAACTGTAGTCTCGAACATCATATACGCCTCATTCTCATCAAATACGTAAAAAATCTCGAACACCGTTAGAAATGGTGCTGTCACGCCACTAAGTCGAACTCCATTCCATGTCCCTGTGCGAAACGTTATCGCTGATCCCACAGTAAGTACAGATTGACGCAATCCATCAAGTATGCTCATTCTAAAAGTAGCATTACCGGTTGACGGATCATTGGTGCTTTTCCACGATGTTAAGTATCGTTCCAAGCCGGTTTTCAAGTCCCATCCGAGCTTCATGCCTGATAAGAGTGAGTCAGTTGGATAATCAAAGCTTTGCCATATATAAACATCGTTACTTAAGCTTTCTTGCTCTTTAAGTATAAGATTTCCCGAGTCGGAAAGCAAAGCAACTAGACTATTTCCAACACTGCTCGATACGTTTGAGGACCAGACAATGCTCCTTGTGCTGCTGAGAAGAACAAGGTTCCCTTCTCTGACAGTCAATTCGCCATTTGAGTCGGTAAGCGGGCTATTTCTGTTGGCGACCCAGACAACAGTATCGGGCCGCCTCTTGTACCATATTCCTAAGTACCTGTTCTTCGATTTGCCGGGGGAAAAGAAGCCTAAAACACTTGTTTGGCTACCGGAAACCAAAGTAGTATTGTTGCGATCATCTGTGAGGGATTGGATCGGAGTTATCGTGTCGATATGAGCTGGGCTGGAGAATTTCGATAAGTGAAGGAGGGAGACCACAAAAGAGATCAAAATGGTGAAGAGATGAAAGGCTTCCATTAAGAAGATATTTGAACTGTACTTAGAAGGGTTTTCTTTACAGAAATAGTTTTTGTTTTGTACAACTTCAAAAGAACAAAATTTTACGGTGAGAAAATCAGTTGTTTAAAATGCAAGGATAAGGGAAAGATCCACAAACACACACACACACACACACACATATATATATACATGGAGACCAAGACAGAATCCAACTTTTAAAAAGACTTCATTTTGTCACTTTGTATCGTACGTGACAAATGGAGTATGACCACTATTCTTAATCCACAGATACGTGTATATGGAGACCAAGACAGAATCCAACTTTGAAAAAAATTTCATTTGTGTCACTTTTTATCGTACGTGATAAATGGAGTATGACCACTATTCTTAATCCACACATATATATATGGAGACCAAGACAGAATCCAACTTTGAAAAAAAAAATTCATTTGTGTTCTTAATTCTTCGACAATTTTTTAACTTGCAAACTTGGATCAGGAAAGAATGGTTAAAATGTTCAAAATTCGCCGCCTTATAGTAGTAAAAGAAAGGTTAACGTAAAGTAGTAAAAAAGAAAAAAACATAAACGCGTAAACTCAAATCCTTAAGAAAATCTCACCGTCTTGGATGAGGTAACGTGGGACTCCTCATTTTCCAACATTATAACTACGCAAGGACGCCATTGTTGAAACGTCCGGACAATATAGCTTTCTATACTATGCATGAATGCTCTTGAAATGTCAGTCGCTTTCACTATTATTTAAGGATCATTTGACTACTTCAACTAAAAAGCAGCCTTCTCCGATTAGACAAGTACCTTGTCCCACTTATTGAATATGCGTGTGCGTGTATATATATATATATATATAATATGTATTTATTGTGGCGATAATAGTGCTGTATTAATTAGTTTTCTCTTCACAAATCCTTGATTAATGAAATCCTTTGTTTCCTATTGGACAAAAAACAAAAGGGATTTGGATAAATTTTAATCAAAATTTCACTCAAGCAGACACACTGTTTTGAATTGATCATTGTCGGCATGTATCATGAGTCAATATTATTTGTATTAGGTAAAGTGTGCGTTGTAATATTGTATCATATTATATTGGATTATCTTCGTAATATACTGATTGATTTGATAGCTTATTAAATTTAATGTCAACGTAGTATGGCGTTTATTGTTGTAGTTGTTGTGTAAGTTAGTGTTTTCAATGAATTAAAGTTATTGATTCATGCCCCATTTGGGACAGGTCTGCAGACGATTTTGGAGGTTGGGATTTTCGGAGTTGAGATGAGTACTTTTTTTAAATGTGAGTTTGAGGTAAAAACTTTTGAAAAGAAAATTATTTTGGAGTTTTATGTTTAATGGAAGAATAATTAGAAAATAATGAAGATGTTTTGGGATGCGTGTTTTATTGATTTTTAGATAAAAAGATTATGAAATAGTAAACTTTTGAAATCCAAATGTTTCCAAAAGTCTCCTTTCCAAAAGTCCCCTCAAACACCATTTGCGAACCAAACGGTTAAAGCGTCCCAGACAGGGCCTCAAGTTCTGATCAGGATAGTAAAATTTTAACTTGATGTGGTTTGTGGTTTCACTTGTGCTTCCTAGATATCTCGTGTTGACAGTTTCATCACTGCACATTTTTTTTTTTATTGATAATTTAGTCGTCCTTGAGATTAACAAAAAGTAACAATCAACTCTAATTGTTGAATAAAAACTGTTTAACCCACCCAATAATTATATAAATTTTATCAAGCCAGTATTATTTTCGACTTTGTTTTCTTCTATAACCCATGAAAGTAGTAATCAAAAGTTTCAAAGTCGAATCCAAAGTTGAGATTTGCAAGAGTTGAACAAAGTCTGATCTTGCAAGTCTCAACTAATATACTGACCGTTGTTTCAAGTCGGTACAGATGGCAATTTTTCCTAATAACTCATTAATCTACAGAGAACCTCTTTAAATGAGAATAGAAAAACCTTATATAAACAGATCATATTATAAATGGATTAAAAGTGTCTTGGTTACGGGACCGGGATAGGTTTAGGGGTCCCGACTACCCTACTTATAGTTTATCCATCCTCTTTAATTATTTAACATTTTTGTGTTAACATATATATATATTAGTAATTTACATCGTTTTTGTTTTAAATTTTTTTATTATTATAATATATTATTAAGTATTAAACGTTAATTTATTTGATATTTGAAAAATCGAAAACTATATTTATATGATGATATTTGATATTTTTTTAACTTAAAGTCTTATACATGTAATTTTTATTTTTATTTTTATATGACAAAAATAGTTACTATGGACAAGGTGTCATGTGAGTCTAGAATCCATGGCGGGGAAAATCCACCCGTCCCCACCAACTTAAACTATTATCAAGCTGTATATAGGTAGTGTTTTTATTTGTGGTAACATGGCAAGAAGACCAGGGCTCCAAACCTACCACCCCGTTCGTGCCAACCTTATTGTAATTATTCCTCTCTTCATCCCCAAAAAAAAAAAAAAAAAAAAAAAGGGAACATAAACAAAAAAAAAATCCATAAACAAAAAACAAACAAAAACAAAAAGCAAAAAGACAAAAAAAAAAACAAAAAACAAAAAACAAAAAAAAAAAACAAAAAACAAAAAACAAAAAAACAAAAACAAACATACATCGAAACAAAAAAAAAGAAATATTTTCCCGAGCTAAACAAGTCCAAGAAAGAGTCTGTTTTGGAAGCTATCATGTCCATCATTATTGTTATTAGAAAACAATTAAGATGACATGCATATTGAGAAATATGCATAGGTCAATTTGTTAAACAAGACAACATTGAAGATTTTTGGAGCAAAATTGCGGCTTTACTGATGCTGAAGGTATGGGAGCCTTGATGAATGTAGAAATTTCAATGACCATTAAAGAGTGGAATGGAAAGCATGTGCTATAAAGGGAGTATATGGACATGTTCTATAGAGCCTTAGGGCTCTATTGTTTCGTGGGTCTCACTTTAAGATAAGAAGTCGTTTTTGTTATGAAATGACAAGTATTTTTTGTTTGGTTCTAAATATTTGCATTTGTTGATGCAATAATTTCTTTTATAACTTTTAGTTATCAATATGATAGGGATGCAATTATCTCTTTTAAATTTCAGAAATCTTTCGTGGACCAAATTAAACTGCCAAAGGACAAAGCTGTGACGACCCGCCTTGTACAGGCCGTCACTTAACTTGCCTTACTTGAACATAAACTTGTTTTATCCCATTTTAATCATGAAAATAGTGGGGATTTTTTTTTTT
>JAFMPE010129741.1:310-10543 GCA_024759925.1 Ficus religiosa
CCGAGAACTCAAACTTATACCAATATTCTATTCCAAACATGATTCTGACTTAGGTTTTCCTTGTTTCAAAGGAAATCTAGAGTCATAAAAATTTCCGGGTATTACAATTTTAATTATATTCCCTTTTGATTTTGTAATAACTGCGTAGTCAAAATAAGCATACATACTATCTAAATTTCTTAAATTAATTAGCTTTTTTAAATAACATTGTTTTTAATCTTTTAAACAAATATTTTATGCGTTGAAATTAAGTTAGAAAGTTAATCGTTACGAGTTCAGTTCCACAAATGCTTAAAGTTCATAAATTAGAACTACTCCAAAGTTCCCAATACTCTTATCGAAACGTACCACAAATGCTCAACGATAAAGACAAGTAGAATGCTCAAGTTCAACCTGTTAAGTAAGATAATTCAACATCCTTATATATTTAGATAATTTTTTTTGAGTAACCAATCTTGTATTGAGTGAATCGAGTTGCTCGTTTGAGTTGTTGGACTCTGCTACCACAATACGTTTAAATTATTTATACAAAATAACCACTTTTGAACGTCCATTTTCAAAAATAAACATTTTTAAACTTATTTATAATTTGAACAAAATTTAAATCCCATGATTTTGTTGTTCCATGTTTAACCTTCCTTGTTTTGAGGATGATTTGACTTTTTTCCTTCTTCGTACCGGTTTTTGGTAAATTTTCCTCTTTTTCAACTTCGATTTTTAAATAGAAATTTATTGTTTAACTAATTTTGTGGGCTGATTCGATTGCCTGCTAACGGTATTTAATTCTCATACATTTCTTTTCATTCAAATTCTTTTTGAAATGGTATTATTTTCTGCAAAATTTTATTTTTAAAGAAAATCCTATATTTATGGTTTGTTGGATTTTTTACTTTTGTTTTTTGTTTCCTTTTTGTCATTACAATATGATCCATTTTATTTTATCTTCAATTTTATAACAAGCTTGTTCCAAGCATTTTTTAAGAGCACGGTTCTAATTTGACCATTCATCTAAATTTCAATAGTTAAATCGTATTGTATCGATAATGTTTGAACGTGCACAGAGCATATATAACACGAGGTCAACAACAGTGAATGAGAAAAGTCAACTACACAATTAATGTAAAAAGGAACAGAACTCAAAGATCGTGGGGGTGAGATGAGATCTCATTGATTCCATCAGACACGAGAAGAGAATGATGGCTGAGATTGCATCGATAGATATTGAAAATCAATATAGTATTCTTTCCTTGTACACAAATTGTGGGTTAATTCTCTTGCTATGTGTTCCATCGACTCATGCTCGTCTTGTCCTGAATATTTTAGTATTCACACAAATAAGAGCATGCACAATTTTACGAGATAAATTGATCATAAGGATTTTAAGAGGAGGAATTTAATAGATCTATAAATTGATCCTATCAAATTATAACTTCCAGATAATAACTGATTGAAAGAGAACTTATAGAACCTATTGAATTCTTCTTCTTTAAGAACGACGTCTCTGCGTTATTCTCAATATATACAATAATATATATATAGAATAATAATAAATATTAAACAAAGGTGGCTGAGATTCTCTCTGGCAAGAACTCATACATTAACATGATTTATTTCTTATTTTCTGCAGCAGAAGAGTTTCAAAAGAGTCTTGCGCAAAAGTGTTGCAATCGACAAAATTTGTCTTTTGAATTATTATTCTTGTTCTTTGTTCTGAATTCTCGGAAAACTTTGACTTCTATATTCAGTTCATTAGAAAAGTATTGCTACCCATAAGTTTTTAATGTTGACAAACTTGCAGAGTACCCCAAATTCAAGATAAAAGTCAAAGTTGAAAATGAAATACCCTATTGCCCGTGACGTGTTATGCTCCGGCATCATATGAAATTCTAGTCTTCATTCTTCAAATGAGCATACATGATGACCTCGTGGATGTTTTCATCCAAATTTTAATAACCTGGACATCCTCTAACATTTTATTAAATTTAGTGTAACTTGTTAAAATTAAAAGTTTATGAGACAAATTGCCAAAAAATTGATCAAAGATCAAAAAGCACCAAACTCCCTAAAAAGGTCAACATGGAGATCTGGTTGAAGGGGTTTTTAATTTCTTTGTAAAATAATAAAGAGACGCTTCATTAGAAAACCTTCCTACTAAAACCTAATTAGAAAAATCTGAGATAGGAAAACGAGAATACTTGATCCCCACGAGGGGAAATTTTCAACCCTAAATTTCTGAATTTCGAATCCCAAATCTTTGAAATAGGAATAGTTGAATTACACTAATCCGAATCCAACTATTCACCCCGTTGATGTTACGGCTTTGGAAGTTGAGTAATTCAACCACAACTATGTTGAATTGACTAAACAAAATCGTCCAAAAACAAAATGAAATATTTTAGTTTGCTTTCCGTTTTAATTAGCATTTTTTTTTTTCCGTTTTTTATGAAGAAACCTTCTTGGTTACCGAAGGAAAATCATTGCAAAGGAGAAACGGAAAAAATAAGGAAGTATACTGAAAATCAAAAGAAATGAAATATCCATAGAACCTGTAATCTTTGGAAAGAGTATGCCACAAATTAAATTGAGACTTTATCTTGTAAACGGAGCAAAAACCTCCTAGACCAAGTTTGCTTTCCAGCGAAAAGAATATGGTCATTCTAAGGATTTTGCTGTCACATTTATGGTGTGTTTACTTACACATATTCAGAACGGCATGAATTAGAGTGAGTAGAATTTAGAGTTAGAATATCAAATCGGAGTGAATAAAATTCAGAATGGAGAAGATTTGGAATGAGGATTCAGAATCCAAAAATAAATTGTTTACTTGACTCTAGTATTTGGAATCGGAGTTACTATGGATTCCACTCGTGTGTTTACTTAAACTCAGAATCGGAATAAACTATTG
Source organism: Ficus religiosa (assembly GCA_024759925.1). NCBI lineage: Eukaryota > Viridiplantae > Streptophyta > Magnoliopsida > Rosales > Moraceae > Ficus > Ficus religiosa. The sequence continues at coordinate 3,216 of JAFMPE010129741.1, forward strand.
TAAATTTACTCGTATACTCCTTCATAATTGCATTTTCAAAATTAAAAAAAAATACTACAAATTTATTATCATATTGTTAATAACAAAAATAAACTAACCATTGTGAAATTAAGACAGTAAAATACTAAAAATAGATTGTGTAAATTTTTGTCTTAAAAATTAAAATAGTGTAAAAGCTTGAATTAAATTAAGTAACATAAAAATTAAAGTGTCAAAAAAAATGGATTCCTATAATTTTATTCTAATAAATTTTTTTATTTATTCCGAGAAAGTTGATAATAATTAGGATAATTGTACAATTTTAAGGAAATAAAATAATTATTTTAGGTTGTTATCATTTTTAAAGTATTTTTTAATAAAATATTTTTGCAATAAATCAAGGTTAAGATACTAATATCACAATTAGAGTTACAATCCGAAGGAAGACATGTGACTGTCAATTACATTTTTCAATCCTAAATTAGTGTATGACCAACTACTCTTACTCACTTTCCAAGGAAAAAGATAGAGAGAGAGAGTAAGTAATTAATGGATTAAACTCATTTTCTTCATTTCTGACCATAAACAAACATGCCATAAAATGGAACCATCCTGCTCACTTTCCTAAACACATTGATAACTTTTGTTTCACATTTAATAGCACATTATCATCATTATTATTAATATCTAGTGCTGGCATTTACTAAGCGAGAAGGGCCAAACTGAAACTGCAACAATAAGAAAAACGACACAAAATAAGCAAGCGACAAGTATAGCAAAAGAGACAACGAAATAGAAAACAAATAAAAGCACGAAAGGATAACTACCAGACAAACAACATGAAATGTTCAAATGTGGATAGACAAAACAACAATCATAAGGGAAAACGACGTCAAACATGAAGCGGCCAAAAAAAGAGAAACGACAATAAATATTCAATAGACGACAAACTAAAGAAAACGAGAAAGCAAAATGAGGACAACAAATAAAAACAAAACAAACGGAGAAAAGGACACCAAATGAATGAACTAAGACAAGAAGAAAACCACAAGCTGTAATCAAACAAGGAAAGATAGAACGACATAGAAAAATGACGACCAACAAGAAAGGAAATATAGATCAATAAACGACAAGACCAAAGAGAACATCAACAGAAGTGAAGACGGCAACAAACGAAAAATTATTGATTAAAAATAGAAACGCCATAATTCCTTCTTCCACTTTCCTTTACCTGTGATATCAGTAGATTTTCATAATAACACTGATCTGGAGTTGTGAAGATATCATTCATCTCTATTTTTTACTTGAAAAAGAAATATAAAGGGCATTAAAGCGGAGAACATATTGTTTAAAAGGTATTGGCATTGGCACTCGCAAATAAAAATAAAACAAATAATTAATAAAAAAACAATAAAAACAAATTGACTTATATTATAGCTAGACCATCTTACTGCTAAACACTAGATTGCAAATTCTGCTGAGACTAATTTGTGTTATGAACAACAATACTTTTAAAACAAAGTAAATGTTTACCTTTTCATCTTCCTTGTAACTTGGTAACACTTAGTTCAGTAGGAGTAAATGGGTTATTCCAAGAAGAAGAATCATCCATCTCCGAAGTAGCCCTTTCCATGTAAAATCCAGGTTGCTTTGGTTTGGGCAGTGAGGGATTCTCACCATCCAACATGAAGAGAACGGCCGACATTAGAGGCCTATCTTCGGGGCGTTTTTGAACACACAACAGACCCACTTGGATACACCCCAAGACTTCCGTCTCAGGAACATCCTTGATCAAAACATCTGCCAGTTCCAATGCTCTACCTTCATTCCAAAACTTCCATGCCTAAAATAAAGTAGTTTAAAACCTTGACGTAAGAATTTGACATCGAATATGAACGAGCCATATTAGATAAGAGTTTGGACTCAAACTTACATGTCCTAAAAGGTTAAGGTCATGGTCAGGATGATCAAATCCTCTGTTCTTCTTTCCACTCACTATCTCTAATACCATCACCCCAAAGCTAAATACGTCAGATTTGACTGAAAAGAGCCCGTCGATTATATACTCTGGAGGCATATATCCACTACATGCAAGCCATAATGAGAAATGGAAGCTACTATTGATCAGTGAATTGGAAAAAAAGGAAAAAGACTCACTATAGTACTCACTATGTTCCAACTACTGTTCGAGTAGTTACTTCGGTTTGGTCACCTCCGAATATTCTGGCTAAGCCAAAGTCCGATATTTTGGGATTCATCTCACTATCCAGGAGGATATTACTAGCTTTAAGATCTCTATGAATGATTCTCAGTCTTGAATCTCTGTGAAGATAAAGAAGTCCTCGAGCAATCCCCACTATAATGTCAAACCGCTTTTTCCAATCGAGTGCCGTTCCTTTTGCTTGATCTGACCAATTGGCATGAAGTTATTCGTTTATTTTATTTACTGATAACGTTAAGTTAAAGTGAATTCTAAAACGAAAGAAATGTTCAGAAGGTTTAGGGTGGCTAACTGAATATATATAAGTCCAAGCTTTTGTTAGGCATGAACTCATAGATCAACATCCTCTCTTGTCTATGAATACAACACCCCAACAGCTTAACAAGATTCCGGTGCTGAAGCTTTGAAATCAAGATGACCTCATTTTTGAACTCGATGAGGCCTTGTCCCGACTCTTTGGATAGCCTCTTTACTGCTATTTCTTCTCCATTATGAAGAACACCCTATAATAGATAAAAACTCTGCTTAAGGAATTACAAATTAAGTACAGAAATAAAGGGTAATCAAAGTTGGATTGTTCATTTCACCTTGTAAACAGCACCGAACCCGCCCTCTCCAAGTTTATTCGTAGAAGAGAAGTTGTTGGTAGCATTTACAATAGTATCTAGATCAAAAGAAGGTAACTCTAGGTCCTCCGTCAGAACACTAGAATGCTGATCTCGATCTTGATTGCTTGACACTCCCTCTGCTATGAAAGGATGAGAACAAATTAGTTACATTGAAAGCCAAAAGCATAAAGTTTATTTAAAATTCTTGTTCTTAGAAAAACATAAATGAAATATGATTATCTTCAAATCAGTTTGGTTTTTCGATGGTGGTATCTAATAATTTGTGGAGGATATTGAGTTTGTTAACAGTGGCCAACAACTAAAATAAGTTCATTCCCTGCATTTTTACTATTAGCATTTACATTGAAGAATAAAGAAGAAAAACACTAATATTTCTTGTACATTAGATAAATATACCTTGACTTGTGTTCAAGTGGGAGATCCTCTTCCATACTATATAGCCACCGATTAAAAACACCAAAAGAAAAACTGATACTATCGAAACTGCAATGATCACCGCCGTCCGTTTTCTATCCCCATCCGATCCTGGTTACCAGAATCAAGCAGCTATTAGGTCCATTTTGAAAGGGCAATAGAACAACATAGGGAAAAAAAAAAAAAAAAAAAAAACGTTGTTCACTTCTAGGCATATGCTTGCAAATGAAATCCTAACTACTAAATTTGAACAGAGCAGGCTGAAAACAGAACTATCTCTAGCAATTAGCATAGGCTTCAAAAAGGATGTTTAGATTAAGATAAATATCTGGAAATTAGCATAAGCATACCAAGTTCGGAAGCAGCCATCCTAATGTACAGGTCTTGCCCGCCATCGTTGTACTGTGCCATGTCAAGCAAGTCATCAAACCACAGCAAGCACCCTCCAACCCGGCCTAAAGTATAAGCCAAGCAAGAACAGTTTCTAGAACATATAGCTCTACAATCTTCCTTGCTCACCACCGTCTTGTTCACCAAAAACTCCGAACCGTACGGCAACTTCACGCGAGATAACTTCTTGAACCCCTCGCCGGCGCTGCAATTCAACCGCGTTTTTGGAATGCAACCGCTCCTCCAGTCGTAGCTTTCCCAATCTTCTCTCACTTTTGGTTCAAACCCATCTGGGCAACGGCAGAAAGGAGTCGGGGTGAGACTACAAATACCATAAGGACCGCAGTATTCAAATCTGTCACACTCATCTTTCTGTAGAGTGAACATCTGAATCCACTCTCGGTGTTCGTCGTTCCACCTCAACTGTTTGATACGGCCTTCCGGGGTCAACCAGAACGTCGTGATGGTCGAATCATCATAGACTCTGAAGGTGTAGTAGACATGAGTCTCGTTGTACACAAACATGGGGTCGTAGATGGGGTTCGGCTGCATCGGAGGGTCTCCACCGAAGCGAGCGCCATCCCAGGGCCCGCTTCGGTACTGGATCTCCGATCCTCTGCGCTGCAGCAGCTGAGCCAGCCCGCGAGGGTCTACTGCGTAAGTGAAGTTTCCGGTAGACGGATCTTCAGGACTGTTCCATGAGCTCAGACGCCATTCCCAACGACTTTTCAGGTTCCATCCAAGATTCATGCCTGCTATAAGCTTGTCACAAGGACGATCAAAGCTCTGCCACGCGTAGTTTTCGCTATTACCGTCTTTAACCACGAGGTTTCCGGTGATTAAGAGCTGCAGGGTAGGATCTTTTGCCGATGAATTTGAGGACCATGTGGGAATAACAGATTGGTTGCTGCTCAGAATTACTACATTTCCTGTTTGTGTGATTGAAAGCACACCAGATGATGAGTTCGAAAGCGGGTTGTCTCTGTTGGCGACCCAAATAACAGTGTCTGGAACATTCTTGTACCATATTCCGACATAGCGGTTTTCAGACTTCCCCCGACTGAAGAAGCCTAGCTCGAATTTTTCGCCGACAGAGACCAGAGTTCCGCCGTTGTCTAGGAGAGTTTGCGTTGGTTTTATGGCGTCTAACGCTGCTGAGGAATAGTTGGGGGACCAAAGAAAAGCAAAAAACACAAACGGAACAACCAGGAGATTCATGAGTAGTACAGAAATGAAGAAAATAGGGGGGGAACAAAAAAGAAGAACTAGCCGCTTAGGATATTTCTGTTGTTTCCCTCCTCAGATTTTTTTTTTTTTTTTTTAATTTTCTTCTCGTTGGGAAGATTTTTTCATAGAAATTTGTACGGTAATGGGAACAGAGGAAGAGGAGACAATCTATATTTAAGTGATTTACTAATATATAGATATATGTATGTATTTAAGTGTGATAGTGAGACGGGAGAGGTATCGTTTTTGGTTTGTTGACTTATCCGTCCGCCTTGTAAATGTAATAATACAATCGTGGGGTAGCTTTTAAGGCCAATAATGACCTACTTTGTTGAACCAAATAAACCAGAAAAATCACCTATTATACCAATCCAAATGAAGATAGAATGCTTTTGGTAAACTCTTTCGTGTATAAAAGCCTTGTAATTTTAATTAGAAAAATATGAATAAGAATGTGGAGGTGTGACGGAATGACTTATGTGTATTCTTAAGTTCAACTAGTCTATATGGTTTTTGTCCGATCATCTCCAATACATTCATCGTTTATATTAATTTACATTTGTTATAAAAATATATAAGTATATATAAAATATTATCTTACGAATATATAATATTATTTAGAATGATATTTCTATTTTTTGTTATCATTGTTATGATTTGAAAAATTTTAAAAGTGAACTTTTAGCCTTTGTTTGGTGAATGAGTTTAACTCAAATTTAACTCAAAATTTTTATCTTAATTTTTGTCTTTTTCTGAATAATCAACAAAATCTATAACTTAAAAAGTCAACTCAACTGAAACTTAAAAATTTCATCTCATCTCAAACTCATCTCAAACACCAAATGAATCCTTAATATTTAAATGAATATGAAATAAAAATATTGTAACAATTACATGAAAAAGCTAGGTAACAATCTAAGAATCAAATGTTAAATTTGATATTAGTTATATCTTGTGATATATTTGTTATCAAAGTTTTAACATATAATAAATTTAACATCAAAGATATTACTTTATTGGAGAATATTTTTTTTTTTTTATCCGAATGTCAAATTTTACCATTGGCATGACAAGTTAATCTTACATTGGAGATGCTCTCACTTTGTGGAGTTTAGCATTTATCTCAATTGACATGCACATAAAGATTGAGACATCTGCGTTTTCTCTTGAAATCCTTTTTTTTTTTTTTTTTTTTTATTTAAACTCTCATATTAAAAGTGAACCCCTAAAAAATCCTGCATGTTTTTGTTTGTTTAATTTTTTCATGATTTTGCTGTTCTTGATAATAGAAAATCTGGACCTTAATAACATTGAATAAAATTTCAACAGGCGTATAACAGTATGTTCTTCACTTGTACTCAAATATTTGGAGTCGATAGATGTGGCAGCTTAACATTTATTACTCTATATAATTGTGTTGTTGACTATTCTGATACCTTGTGAAGTTTTTGGCTAAAGTTACTTTTTTTCTTCTGGTGGTGGCCTTTGGACGTCAACAAAAAGCAACCGTCCGCACGTGGTTGAACCTTGGACTTGAGGGCGTCTTGAGATATACAATAAATAAAAAAAAATCTTCAAAAACTTGACGCAGCGTTGACCCAACAAACTCCACAATTTAAGACAAGATCCTTCTAGAACAAGAGATTTTTTAGAGAATCAGAGCAGCCTATTCAGTTTGAACCTTGAGCTAGGTGAATAAGCCGCTTAAGCGAATCTGAAATATCACTTCACCGTGCGGAATATATATATATATATATATATATATAATGTTTCAAGATGGCTGGGTAGGTCCGGTAATTGTAGCATTCGATGTAGAATCTTGTAATTACTAACAGATAATTATCTATTTTAACTCCTGTAGTATGATCCTATTTAAAACTATTAGTTTTATAAAGACAAATATCATTAAAAAATATGTTAAAATCAACTGATTAATATAATATAATCTAAACAAAAGTTAAGAAATGACTATAAGATTGGATAAGAAATAAAAATGTTTAGAAATAGTAATCTACCAAAAAAATTTAAGAATTGGCCTAGAAAAATGAAATCTTTGTCGTAGATCAAAGATTTTACTCCTCTACCTTTATTTTTCTTTTTATCTTCCCTGTTGTATTGTGACAGTCATTTCAGTAGAAACATTTAGCTTATTCAATGACAAAGAGGAATCAATCTCTACAAAAGTTCTTTCCGTGTAAAATCCAGGTTGTTTGGGTTGAGGCAATGAAGCATTTTCACAATCCAACATGCAGAGAATGGTTGACATTGAGGGCCCCTCTTCACGACGTCTTTGAACACACAATAGACCCATTTGTATGCATCTTAACACTTCAGAGGCATCAACATTCTCCATCAAAATTGTGATACCCTAGAAATTCATAAGCTTGATTAATGAATTATTATTATGGATTTTCTTCATTAATATGCTTCTAATAAATTATTTTGATGAATATCAAATTTCAAGATCA
>JAFMPE010129753.1:0-10232 GCA_024759925.1 Ficus religiosa
TATTTTTAGTGCGTATGAATGTCTGTAAATATTTTCCAAGTATAATGCTTCCGCTATTACAAAAAAAAAAAAAAAAAAATCCCCACTATTTTCATGATTAAAATGGGATAAAACAAGTTTCAAGTTCAAGTAAGGCAAGTTAAGTGACGGCCTGTACAAGGCGGGTCGTCACAATCAATTACCCACTTTCACTTGTCATTAGATGAAGCAAAAAGGCGATTGTTGTTTTGGAGAATGCGGTTCGACATAATTTGCAGGATTTCTCGAGGGATCTTATATCTTCATCAAAATTCAACCCTACAAGTCATTCATAGAGATCTAAAGGCCAGCAACGTTCTCCTAGATGCTGCAATGAACCACAAAATTGTAGATTTTGGCTAGGCAAGAATATTTGGGGGAGACCGAATTGAAGCATGTACAAATCGCGTGTTTAGAACATAGTAAATGCCCCTAAAACTAATAAGTGTTTTAAGATTTCTTTTTCCTTTTAGTTATTTGCATTCCTCAATTAATACCAGAAATAAAATCACATCTTAAAAAAAATTTGTTATTTATGATATGCTACTACAATGGCTATATGTCGTCAGAGTATGCAATGGAATGACTGTTTTCGATTAAATCAGATGTATACAACTCTGTAGTTTTGATGCTAGAGATCATAAATAGTAGAAAGAACATTGGCTGCTACAAAGAGAAACAAGACTCAAATTTGGTTGGACATGTGAAAATGAATCAAATTATAATGTGGCAAATTTACATGCTTATTTTTCTCAGTTTAGGAGTTTTGGAGAGAAGGCAGGGCCTCAAAATAGTGGATTCTTTTTGGGATGAGTAGTTAGTTGTTGATGAAGCTTTAAGACGCCTCCAAATTGGTCTGCTGAGCATGCAAGAACACGATACTGATCAACCAACCATGTCGACCGTTGTTCTGATGCTGGGCAATGATTTGGCTCTTCCTTCCCCAAAATAACATGCATTCATCGTTACCAGCTCTCACTCCGATACCAAAGAGTTATTATTTTGTGAAGGTGTAAACTCTGTAAACGTTGTGACATGTACTATGGCGGAAGCTCGCTAACTTAACTAGTACAATTCGTGTCACACGAAACAAAATCCTCCAATTCTGTGTAACTAAATATGACTTAAATTTTTACTTTTCAATCACCTACAGTTAGTATGCAGTCCATGTTAATAATGCGTACTTATTACAATATTGTTTGCGATGGATTGAGATGTTTGTTCTTTTTTAGCTTAAGAAGTACAAGAAGTTACAGTTAATGTTTTTTTATTTTTTTTTTAAATTCATACACAAACAACAAATCCTTCCCAACACCATAAGCTTGCAATCCATGATTGAGATCTCAATAATTAAGGCCTCTCTTTATGGTTTTACCCTCTCAATTTCAGTGTTACTTCACAATCCACTTATATCGTTTTTTTTTTTTTTTTCTTGTTTTGACGTTGATTAAATATTTGAAATATTGTGTTATTGTTCACTCCTAATTAATATCCCAACTCTTCTCTTCCTCAAAAAGAAAATATATATATATATATCCCAACTGTTCTTTATTTGATCGTATTGTTCGCCTACTACGTAGGTCAAAAGATAGGAGAATTCTACGGCTTATATCATCATATTTATATTCCATTAGTTTTAATCTTCTATATTAATATTGAAAACATATATGCCTCACCATAGAAAGCTGATATATTTAGGGAAAGCACCTAAATATAGATTATTGGACTAATATAATACAAAAAATTAACACTAAACCAATATGACACAAACTTAAACTAAAATTTATTAAAATTTATGTCATATTGGTCAAGAGTAGAGAATTTGTATTATATTGATCAATAGATGAAAAAATATGGTTATTTATATAATTTTCTCAAATATTTATTCAAGTTTGAAAGGTGCTTCTTCTTTTTTTTCTGAGTCAAAAAGGCTTGAGTAAGGAGAGGACTTTGGTATAATTTTTTTCCGCTCATATTGCCCAGTATCGAAGGTGGCGTGAGAAATTAAATAGTACGTTGAGTTGATCTTCCCATATATCAAGTTATAAAGTCAGAGCTTGCCCTTAACATGATTTGAAATATCTATTTATATATACATATATATATATATATATGATGACGCCCATAATATCACATAACACACGACTAAATAAAGCTACACAAAGTTTCTCATGTCATGTATATTAATCGACTAGATATTACCCACTTTCAAGGTCCGCTTAGAGGGACATTTTAAAAATGGTATTTTAAAGGTTAGGTTGGAAAAATATGCTTAGAGGTAAAACTTTTCAAAAAATTCTGTGATATAGAAAATAATACAAAAATTTGAGATGTGTTTAGGAAAAAAAAATACAAAATGATTATTGTCTTATTCGTCTTGTCGTTATGAGTATTTTGACATAAAATTCATTTCATTTTGATTTAAAATAAGAAAGTTATGGACTGTTAAAATTTGAGTTTTTTGAAAATGGAAGGGAAAAAAATGTTTGATATAAAGTTGGAATTTTAAAATCTAGATAGTATTTTATCATCCAGAGAGATCGCCCCCAAATGAGATTTGTTTTTTTCTCTTCTTTTTTTGGATTTTCTTTGTTCTAATGTTCCTTGACAAGTAACTACTCCCAAGTATTAGCCAAAAAAAAAAAAAAAAAAAAAAACTTCAAAGTTTATAAATTGAAAGAGAACAACAAAAGCCTAGATCTTATAATCACATTATTATTAACTTGGGCTTTATCTGCGCCTAGAGGTGGTGTAAATGAGGTTGTTTTTGTTCCCTCATCTTTGTTCCCTTTCTCGGGTTAGCCTGTCCTTGGTTTTTTGTGTGCTATTGGGCTTGGTTGCTTTGTTTGTTTGCTCTGTCGTGGAATGAATAGCTTATTCACCCCAAAAAAAAAAAAAAAATCACATTATTTTCTTTTACACAGCAAAAATCTCGAATCAAATAGACAACAAACCAGAAAAATAAAAGAATAGTGGTCATAATAAAAAAGTAAATTGGAAATCAGAAAACATACGTAAAAGAACGCCCTAATCAACAATCTGGCACGCTTACTGAACCGCAAAAAAATATAATAGAAAAGGATAATTGGATTGAAAGTAAAGTAATAGAATATAAAATAGGATCATTGATTACATTTTTAGTGTTTACTTGTTTAGGATATATTTGGTAGAACTTCCTAAAAACTACTTTTGGCTTCCTAGGTCCAAAAGCAGCTTCTGAAAAGTGCTTTGATAATCTATCAAAAGAGCTTTTAGTCTTCAAAAGTGCTTTCTGTCAAAGTCAAAAAATGTAATTTCTGAGAAAAGCTCTTATAAGTAGACTTTAAAACTTGTAACAAAATTTAAATTAGTTATTATAAACTTTATTTTAATATTTTTTTTTTACTTGTTAGAATACTTTAAATATCGTTTTGACCTCAAAAGCTCTTTGGTTTCGAACATTTACTGAGAAGTCATAGCTTTTGCTTCTCTTCTTCTACTGGCTAGAAGCAAAACCAAAAGCTCTACTAAACAAGCCCTTATTGGATGGTGTGAGGGGAAACAATTCAATTCCCTTTATAGTGTTATCTAAACTTAGTAATGTTAATCTTATTAATGTACTAATTAAAATATCATTTTACATAATTAAAAAAAATTAGCATATGAAAACTTATTAAGGATATATGAGTAAATTTGATATATATATCCTCTTTGACAAGAAATCAATATCAAGGAGATATAAAGATTGATATTTTCCTTTTTTATTCTCTATATTACGTGAAGATCATTAAAATCTTATTTCTTATTTTACAAATAAAATAAACATATAATTAAATGAGAAAATAAATAACTATTCACTTTTTCTTTTTACTTTATGCAAAATAAACATGCCTTAAAAGCACACCTCTTCCGGAAAATAAAAAAAAATTTAAGGAAATAAATACAAAAACAAAAATACGGAAAAAATAAAAATAAAAATAAAACTATACCTGTGGAAAGGCTTCAACTGTATTACAATGGCCACAACCCAATCCTCACAGTCATGGGTCACGTTCTTTTATTCATTTGTTTTATATTTTATTTTATTATTTGGACACGTCAGCTAACTTGCCCGTTGGCCCTTTCTTCACAAATTATTGGGGAAAAAAAATTTTAAAGAAAAGAGAGTAGGCTCAAGAAGTGGGTGAGAATTTTGGAGGAGTCCCATCCACCAGTCACTCTCGTCCCCTCTGCCCTTTTTTCTTTCTTTCAATATATAACATTAAATCTAGGCCATCACCTTCTGCATAGCTGTCATTTTGTTGACAGTATTGCCTTTCCTCACAGCTTCTTTCGCCCCTTTCCAGCTCTATTGATACTTGCAGATTAGACTCATAAAAATTTAAATTTTCATTTGGATTATTCGTTAGAATTTAAATTTTTAAATTATAAAAAAAAAGTAGAATGATTATTATTTTATTTTTCTTATCGAATATTTTAATATAAAATTTATTTTATTTTAATTTAAAATAAAAAAATTATGAACTTTTAAAATTTAAATTTTTTGAAAATAAGTTAAAATTTTGAAATCTAGATAGTATTTTATCATATGGAGATATCGCCCCCAAATGAGATCTTTTTCTTTTTTTTTTTTTTTTTTTGGATTTTCTTTGTTCTAATGCTCTTTGACAAGTAACTACTCCCAAGTATTAGCCAATAAAAAAAAAAAAAAAAAAAAACTTCCAAGTTTATAAATTGAAAGAGAACAAGAAAAGCCGAGATCTTATAATCACATTATTATTAACTTGGGCGTTAATTGCGCCTAGAGGTGGTGTAGATGAGGTTGTTTTTGTTCCCTCATATTTGTTCCCTCATCTTTGTTCCCTTTCCCGGGTTAGCCTGTGGCTGGTTTTTTGTGTGCTATTGGGCTTGGTTGCTTTGTTTGTTTGCTCTGTTGTGGAATGAATGACTTATTCAACCCCCCGAAAAAAAAAAAAAAAAAAAAACATTATTTTTTTTTCCACAGCAAAAATCTCGAATCAAATAGACAACAGACCAGAAAAAATAAAAGAAAACGACAAGCGTGAATAGTGGTCATGATAAAAAGTAAATTGGAAATCATTATACATACTTACAACGACAACCTGATCAACAATGAGACGTGCTTACTGGTTCAGTAAAAGAATATTAACTGAAAAGATAATATTAATGAAAAGTAAAGTAATAGACACGGTGAAATATGTGGACAATAAAGACGACATGGATACATTTGGAGACTTCGTCAAGTTTCGTCAAGAAAAATTGGTCGGTATAAATGATTCTGAACAATGCCAAGATAATTTCCCAATTGCAATTGCCCATTATTTGCGCAGGTAACAATGAAAGGCGTTTCTAAACCACACAACACCTACCTTCGCTTCTTTAAGCACGGGCTGAACCGGAAATCTGGCCTCGACGGGTTCGTAACATCGTGGAAGTCAGATGATGGCCCGGGAACCGGGAACTGCACTTTCCGGATGGATCTAACCGGTTGCCCACAGTTGGTTGCTTACAAGGGTCAGACTAAATTATGGCGGGCCGGTTCTTGGACGGGCCGCAGATGGACCGGTGTACCCGAAATGGTATCTGGATACATCATCAACGCAAGCTATGTGGACAACCGAGACAAGGTCAGCACGGGCTGAACCGGAAATCTAGCCTCGACCGGTTCGTAACATCGTGGAAGTCAGATGATGGCCCGGGAACCGGGAACTGCACTTTCCGGATGGATCTAATTCAGTTTTCTCGAGATTAGTAATACTAGAGCCAGGAACAGTACGACGGTCCATGTGGCATGATCAGCATCAAGAGTGGGTTGAATTCTGGTACGCTCCAAATGACTAGTGTAACAACTATGGGAGCTGTGGCGGAAATGGAAATTGTGATTCATCAGACCCAAACGGGTTTCGGTGTGTGTGCCTGCCTGGGTTCGAACCCCGGTCGCGTGGACGTTATTGGGACTTAAGTGACACAACGGGCAGGAGTGTGAGAAAGCACGGAGCACGCGAGGGGTTTTTAAAGGTGGCCAACGTGAAGTTACCCGATACGTCCACCGCACGTGTGGAGATGGGTTTGAATTTGAGAGAGTGTTGCGAGAAGTGCATGAAGGATTGCAATTGCATGGCGTACACAAATGCAGATGAGACTAGAGATGGTGTCGGGTGCCTTTTATGGCACGGTGATTTTGTTAACATGAGGACTCATACTAATATCGGGCAGGATATATACATAAGAGTGGATGCAATTACGTTAGGTACAACCACTATCATATATAATTTTCGTATTTACTTTAAATACTTTAAAAACATATCATTTTTTATGATTTTCGGTATTTAATATTAAATTTTTGTCAAATTTGTTTTGACGGACCTTAGTAGGAAACATCATAATTCCCCTTTTGTTAAGGGAACTGAAGATTTTATATATATATATATATATATATATATATATATGTATGTATGTATATTCTAACTTTAGTCCGTGGCGCAACACTTTTCTTTCTTTTTGTCTATTTGAACATAAAGTCCACTAGCATCCACCAAAACAAGGTCCCAACCCATGTCTCCTCCTCAATGTGATTTTGACACCTATTTTTTTTTTTTTCTTTTTTCTTCTTTTTTTCCCCCTTTCCTCCTTTGATAATATCATCTCATGATAATAGACATGGAAAATTATAATAAATTGTATTTTTACAAAAAATAATTGAAATAAATGGTAAAGTTTAAAAATATTTGAATAAATAATAAATTTAGAAGATAATTAGGAAATTTACTAGATATGAATAATATATGTACAAGAAGTAAATAAATCATTACATAATAAATTTATTATTTACAGTTATTTATTTCAAATATTATTAATGTCGGACATTTACTTCAATTATTCATATAAATATAATATTTTTACTCCTTTCTTCCTAATAACATTAATCTAAAAAATTTATGCAAACTCATTCTTCATGCAACAATGTTGATGCATTTTATCACAACCCATGGGGCTACAATTGAGCTTCTTTCCACGAACTTAGTTACAGAAAAATGAGAGAATCGCCATAGCTTGGAATTATTTAAACGACTTACTTGCTAATGAGCTTGTCGTCTATTTTTGTGCAACTTCATCAATGAGACTAAGGCCGAAGCAGTTACTACATATTCGTTGCTAAGTTCATGCACTCCCATTTTTTATTGACATGTACACCTCTATTTTTTGGATCATGTTTTCATCTAATAACACGATGAATAACCGTTTAGTTTTTCTCCTTTCAATTTGAGTTCTAACCTTTTGTTTTCAGCTACGTAGCTCAATACGCAAAGAAATCGAAGGGCTCTATCAGCAAAGTGGGGAAGCTACTAATTGCGCTATGCTCTCTTGTAGTCTGCTTTCTCTCAGTTTTCATTGCATATCGGTTGATTAAAATGAAGAGAAGAGGCAAGAGGATTTCCCTCTATTTTACTTTCCATTACAATCTGCAACCAATTTCGGTATACTTGGGAGTTACTTCAATTATTTTTCCTCTTCTTTGCCGAATGTCGAAAATATGCTGCATTGGTTTGGCCTATAAATTTGTTCAACTATTCCATCAGTATTAGACGGGCAATTCAGCGCCTTTTTCATGAAGGAAACATATGCACAAGATGGCAATATCAAACTTGAAAACAGTTTTTAATGAACTTGTATGAAAAGTTTTAGAAATCTTATTCGGTTTTTTTGATGTTCCATAAGAACCAATAATGGATAAAAAAAACTTTATTTGTTTGTAGAACTTTGTTTGTTGTATGTCCGATGACAGTTAAAAGAAAGTCGGAGCAAAAATTTACTTGGTACCAACTTCTTGGAAGAGACTGAGCTTGATGACAGTACGAAAGATTCCGATGTTCCGCTATTTGATCTACATACCATTGCTGTAGCCACAGCCAATTTCTCCGTCGATAACAAACTTGGACAAGGTGGCTTCGGCTCCGTATACAAGGTGATGATCTTTTTTAAAATAAGGCATTTAAAACTTTATGATTACTTGCAAATTCATATTTTTTAATGCCGTGCTGAGTTTTTTAGCTTACTTAAGGGAGTATGAAATGAAACTTGGTTACATACGAGCATAGATACCAATTATTAAGCACTCGTAATGATTTCATATTCAATCTTGCAAATGTGGTGCAAAGTTTAGAAGTCAAATTTGGACTATGGTTTCAGGGTATGTTATCAAATGGAAAGCAAATTGCGGTGAAACGACTAGCTAAGAGCTCTAGGCAAGGAAGTGAAGAGTTCAGGAATGAAGTTATGATAATTGCAAGACTCCAACACAGAAACCTAGTGAGGATTTTAGGGTGCTGCTTTCAAGAAGAAGAGCGGATGCTAGTCTACGAGTACTTGCCTAACAAGAGCTTGGATTCCTTCATTTTCGGTACGCTTTCTTTCAATTCTACTTTTTCAAACATACTTTGAAGCAAAGCAGAAGAGTTTAATCACACCGATATACTACCGGCATTCACTTGTCATCAGATGAAGAGAAAAGGCATATGCTAGATTGGAGGAGGCGGTTTGAGATAATATGCGGGATTGCTCGAGGGATCTTGTATCTTCATCAAGATTCAAGACTACGAATCATCCATAGAGATCTAAAGGCCAGCAATGTTCTTCTAGATGCTACTATGAACCCCAAAATCGCAGATTTTGGCTTAGCAAGAATATTCAGAGGAGACCAAATTGAAGCATCCACAACTCGAGTGGTTGGAACATAGTAAATGCCCCTTAGCTAAAGAGCATTTTAAGATTTCCTCTTCCTTCTAGTTATTTGAATTCCTCATATGTCATAAATAAAAATCATAATATCTTTGTTGCTTTTATTATTCTATTGCAGTGGCTATATGTCACCGGAATATGCAATGAAAGGATTGTTCTCAGTTAAATCAGATGTATACAGCTTTGGAATTTTGCTACTAGAGATCATAACAGGTAGAAAAAACATTGGTTGTTACAAAGAGAGACCAGACTCAAGTTTGGTTGGACATGTGAGAATATGAATGCGATTACACCTCATGCAAACTATAACTTGATAAATATGACATGTTTATTTCTTTTCTGACCAATAGAAGTTTCTTTCAGGTTTGGGAGTTGTGGAGAGAAGGCAAGGCCTCTGAAATAGTGGATCCGCTTTTGGATGAGTCAGTTGTTGATGAAGCTTTGAGATGCCTCCAAATTGGTCTATTGAGCGTGCAAGAATACGCGATTGATCGACCAACTATGTCGGCTGTTGTTTTGATGTTGAGCAATGATTCTGCTCTTCCTTCCCCAAAACAACCTGCATTCATCGGTAATAGCCTTTGCGCTAGTGACAGAGAGTTAGCATTTGGTGAATCTATTAACTCTATAAATGTCGTCACATGTTCTATGGTGGAAGCTCGCTAAACTAACTTGTACAATTACGGTATGTTTGGTACACTATATTGGCATTCGTATTGTATTATTTACAAATATGATGTTTGACAAACATTGTATTGTGTAATTTAATACGACATTAAAAAATTATTACAATACGGAATGTGACATCTAATGCAATAAAAAATCTATGTATTAGGTAATGTTGTATGATTTAATCTAAATTATTGTACTGAACACATAAAATAATGGGTTATGAAACGAGGGTCAAAGTCTGGTTTCAGAACGAAGATTGAGGTCGAGTTCAGGATGGCGTCGGAGTTGGAGTCGATTTTCAGTATAAGGTTGGGTCAAATTTTGGGACAGGTCGAAGTCAAATTTCACAGTTGAGGTCGAGTTCCAGGACTAAGTTTAGGTTTTAAGATGAGGTTCGAGGATTTCAGAGTCAAAGTCTAGTTTCAGGATTGGGTCAGGATCGGATTTCATGGTCGATGTCGAGTTTTGGGTTGAGGGCCAGGTCGGGTTTCAAGACAAAAGGCTCAGGTTTCAAGTTTCTAGTTTAGGATCAAGGTCAGTGTTTGATTTCGGGACAAAGGTCGAATTTCACAACTAAGGCCTAGGTCGGATTCAAGGCGATGGTCAAAGTAACGATTCAAGATGGAGGTTAGGGTCAGGTTTTGAGACGGAGATAGATCGTGGTCGAGTTTCGTGACGAGGGTCAGGGTCGATTTCGGGTTTTGGGACCGAGATAAGGGTCAAGTTTTGTAATATTTGAATTTTCAATGTCCTTAATTTCATTTTTCGAAATTAATTTCATTTATGAAGATATGAATGAAAAA
>JAFMPE010129764.1:0-11008 GCA_024759925.1 Ficus religiosa
TTGATTTTCGGTTTATTTCTTATTCCATTTTGTTTTGTGATTTATTTTTCTTTTTCTTTCTTTGGTGCAAGGTTTGCTACAGCATTTCTATAAAATGCTGCATAAATGCTACAGCAAAACTGTAGCAAAGTCGGGTAGCAGTGGGGAGCAATCTATATTAAAATGATCTGTATTAAAATGCTGCAGAAATGCTACAGCAAAGCTGTAGCAAAGTCAGGCAGTAGTGGGAAGCAATCTGTATTGAAATGCTGTAGCTTTACTACAGCATTTAAAAAAAAAATTTTAAATTTTTTTAAAATTTCTTTATTTATATATATAGATATATAGTCAAATATTAAGAAACCCTACAAGACCCCACCTTTCCTTTTGTTTTCTTCTTCTGTGCTGTTTACCAAGCAACACTCTACCATTACCACCGACCCATTTTTCCACAAAGTGATTCAGCCACTATCACCATCGGCTCATAGGCCACCGCTCCACCTCACTTCCTGCCGACCAGCCCACTGCCAACCACCTGTCCAGCCACCTTTCCACCTCCCAGACCAATACCCCACCCCAAATCAGGGAGTTTCTAACTTTCTCTTTTTCTTAGTTTTACAATATTTTGTTTTGTTTTGTTGTGTCTTGTTGTTTTTGTTCTGTTGTGTGTTGTTTTCTTCAAGCAGTGAGGACACTGTTGGTTTTAAGTTTGGGGGTAGGGGACTTAATCTGTTTTATTTGGTATGATGTTGTTTTGTTTTTCTTTGTTTGTTTTAGCTTTAAAAAAAAAAAACACACACACACACAAATTTCAGTATGTTTTGTTTGCTCTAGTTTTGCTATAGCAAAGTTAGTTTGAGGAAATTCGACGAAGAATAGTAGTATTTTGAAATTTTCAGCTTATGGATTGAATGAGCATGAATTGAGAATTGGTGATGTCTGCTATCTGTTTGCTCTTTGAGTGAGGCTACTCACAAAATTTTGCACAATAGACTATAGCTTTGTTTTTTTTAGGAAAGCCTAGGGAACTCTAAATCATTGTGAGAGTTTAGGATTTGAGAACTGGTTGTGTGAAACCCTTGAGGCAAAACTTTAGGAAGCAAAACATTCTGGGGATAGTTGATGTGCATTAAAAATAATAATACCCTAAGAAAGGCTGATGTTCAAGGGTGGCATATGTTAAAAATTTAAAAAAAAAAAAAAGTGCTATGAATAAAGAACTCCGCTATTTTGAGCTGCTTGGTAACTAGGAGTAACATGAGCCCCATGTATACTTTTGCATCAAACAGTGGTTCAGAATATGAGTATGCTATAGCAATTCTGAAGTGTGACGTTGCTGAGTAATCGGGTGTCTTCATCACCAATGTTGGCATTCGCGTAAAAAGGTAATAGTGACATGATGAAAATTAAAAAAAAAAAAGAATTTAAAAATAATAAATAAATGTGTACATAAACATGAACCCAACTCAACAAGCAGTGTAATATGTCTAACCCTAGGTGTTTGCCCAACTAATGCTAGTGGAGAGGGAGTCATGCATCCAGCCTATTAGATCATAAACTAAGCTTGATGATTGTGATCAGAGGGACTTAGGTGATCTAAAGATGCTTAGATATAGTCTCGCACACACACACCTATAGAGGAACCTCATATGGAAGCAAGCTTATAAAGGATAGAACTACTATTTGATGAAAGTTGATCTTGACCATGAGCTGGAAATTAAGAAGCACTTCTGAGATTGGAGAATCAACTTGTTTAGCAACCAGAGCAATTTTCTGTTTTGTGTTTTGAGTTTTTATTTTTTATTTTTTTATTTATTTTTTTTTTTTGTGTTGTGTTTTGTGTTTATTTTGGCATTACTCAAGGATGAGCAATGATTTAAGTTTGGGGGTGTGATCTATATAATAGAGTTATTTAACATGCTCTTAAGCTTAATAATTGTTGATATTTCAAGATAATATGCCTTAGTTTTTAGTATTTTATATATTACTAAATAATTTAATTTAGTTAAAGAAAGGTTTAAGAGTTGTAGATGATTTTGGCCCCTAACATATTTTTAAGTCTAACTTTGTGTTCTATCTTACAGCTGGAGCCCACGGTGCCAAAAAGAAGGATGCCCATTGGATTAGAGAAGACTATGGAATATACAGCTGGAGTGCATCTAGTTGCTGTAGAAATGCTATAGCAATGTCACAGCAATGTTGTAGCAGTGAAGAATTAACTTAAAAGCACTTGCGGACCCACTTTTTGCTCTACAGCTGACAGTGGTTCTTTTGCCCATTTTGTCTAAACATGACAGCTGTAAGAGGGCCACTAATATTTGCTATCAAAAGGGCACGTGCAACTAGGGCATCTAGGTGGAGTATTGATATAAAACGGAAAGTTAAGGAGTAAGAGAGAGGAGAGCCGTTTTGGGTGAAGCAAGAGGGCAGAGCTGAAAAAGACACCATTTGTGGAAAGGAAGCGGAGAGAAAAACCAGAGAGGAATGAAGGAGAAAAATAGGTCCACAAAGAGGAATCTGAAGAATTTGAAAGGCAACCGTGAGTTATTGGTTGATAGAAGAAATTCATCACTTCACACAGGCTCATCTCTTTGATTTTCTAATTCTAGTTATTTGAATTCTTTTGGGATTGTTTTTATTTTCTTTCTGTGAACTATGATTACCCTTGTTGAATCTGTTGGTTTTGATTTCATTGAACGAAATATGAACTAATTTCCTTAGTTAGGATTATTGATGGAACCGAAGTTGTAATAAAGATTTGCTGATTATGTTGAATGCTTATTAATTTTTAATTCAGTTTATTCAAGAGTGTTAAATCTCTATTAATTGATTGGCCATCAATTTGTGGGGGAAGGAAACTAGAATTGATTCTGGCAAGGTTAATTTCGGTTGGATCTAACTTGAATAATATAAGTGTATGATATAGGAATATATTATTACCTTATACAATGCTTTAAAAATTGGTGCTTAATTTTGCATTTGGAAAATTGAGATACATATGAATATGTTGATTTTGGTTTAAAGAACTTAAGGCATAGATTTATTGGAAGAGGACTGTGCAGAATTTTTAGTTGACTGGATGAATTTTGCTATAGCATTCCTTCAGCATTTACGGTCAGATTTGCAACTGAGGGGAAATCGATAATCCTAGACATTACCCATCATTGATTCACAGCCTAAACCTTAGATATTGCCATGTTTTACCTTTTGCTTGAATTTTTAATTACACCCATTAGTTTATATTTAGTTTTTATAATTTTAGTGTTCAAATCAACTTCCAATTTGTTTTAGACTGATTGTTTTCTATAATTAGACTTTTGGTAATACAATCCCTGTGAAGACGATACTTACTTACTACTATATTACTTATTCGATTACATGCACTTACGTAGTATTTTCGCATACATATTTTTGGGTGAACACCAAACGTGGACAAGGTCACTGCCTTGCCATCTACTAGTAAAGCCGTTGCCCCACTCACGCTCCCCCCCCCCCCCCTCCAAAAGAACCACTAGAAAAAAATACCTAAAAAAAAAAAAAAAACCCAAATATACCAAAAGGCAAAAGCACGTAAACAGATGTTATGAGTATATGAAAATGTTCTTATTAATGTATTGAACTTGATGTTAGGGCCCGTTTGGGAGGGCTTATTAGAAGCAACTTTTGGCTTCCATGGTCCAAATGCAACTTTAGACCTATTTGGATAAAATGTCAAAAAGGCTTTTGGATTTTAAAAGCTCTTCCAAGAGAAGTCAATTCCACCTGGCTTCTTTTAAAAGAGCTTCCGAAAAAACACGGGAAGCTGTTTTGCGGGTTTTAATGAAACTTTCATATTTCCACCTTTACCCTCAAATTAATGAATCAGAAAATTTAAATTCAAACCATCTCCTCTCCTATTATTTTCCTAAAGCATTGCGTCCTTTGAGCTTCATATCTCTTTCACTTGTTCTTTTCTTCTCCAGCACTCCATCATCAAGAAGAAATGAAACCCTAAGATTTACAAAAAATTTGCAATCTCAAAGAGAGCCAAGCACTAGCAGCCCAAACTTTTAAGTTCTTATTATTTGGGTGATTACCCCTTTTTTTGTTCTTTTTTTTTTTTTTCGTTTTCCTTTCTTGCCATGTCGTCCATCAAAGTCTATTTCTTGTTCTTGTATATAAATGTACAATTATATGTTTATATATAATCTCCTTCCTATATATCACTTGTCTACCTTCAGTTGTTTGAGATTTCTTCGAATTCTAGAGCAATTTCTTTAACTATATATATAGATTTATGAGGATATTGTAATATGAAAACAGAGTATAAACCTTTAATGGTTTATCTTTATGCTTTAGACACGAAAGTTCTTGTGTTTGTGAGTATTTTTTGTTATTTAAAAATGTGATTGATAAAAGCATAGGCTTCTAGATATATATATATATATATATATATATATTCTCTAAAATCATTGATTTGTTTATTTGCTATACACATTTACGGTCAAACGTTTGGTTTACATGTGATTTCTCTATGGGTTTGACTTCTTTTTTTAGGATTCTAATGATTTTTTTTATAAAAAAAAAAAAAAAAAAAAAAAAATTTACAAATTTTATTTAGTATATATGTTGGGAAATGACAATTATAATATAGGCTATCTAATTTACTAGGGCCAAATAAATGATCTATTAATTGAGCTTTAGAGATATCTATTGGGTATCAACTTTAATGCGTAGAAACCCAATACTAATTAAATTAGGATTAGTAAGAATATAATTTAAGTTGGTATATAAGGGTTATTAAAAAGATTGTGGTCTTCAAGTCAAATCATAATACATAATATTTGCTCTCCTCCTCTTTCCCCTTTTAAGAAATAGAATCTACAGAGTATCTTAAGAACCTAAGGATATTTGACCGTGAAAAACTCCATCCTTCTCTAATTTGTCTCAATGGATTCAGGTACACTTCCAATTAATTTCTCTTAATGATTTAACATGAGAACCTAGATTAAGTGATAGTTTCATCGATTAAAGTTTTCCCAGCAATATAAACTACCTAAAGAGATTTGTATTTTAGACTACATCGCAACTGAGGGAACACAAGGAAAGGCAAAAGCGGTATGGGATTCAAAAACACATGAGATTTGGGTTGATTTGGCCGTAGAACAAGTGAGAAGTGGTAATAGAAATGAAACATTTAAGCAAGCATGGTTGGAAGAACTTGATTGAGAAATTTAACAAGGTAACAGATAGGAATTATGATCGGAAACAACTAAAGAATAATTGGGATATTGTCCAAAAGGAATGGCAACTTTGGGATTCATTGCTAAGAGGAGAAACCTGGTTGGGAAATTCAAAGGCAAACAATAGATGCTCCAAATAAATGGTGGGAAGCAAAGTTACCAGTAGATGTTTGTTAATATGTTATTTAATTATAATCAGTTTACTATAAAATTTTTCCAACTTTAAATTTGCAATAACAGAAATATCCGGAGGCTGCAAAATTTCGTGTCAAAGGTTTAGAGCATGCAAAGAAATTAGACGAGTTATTTCGAGATGTGACAGCTACAGGAGCTAGGGCTTGGGCACCGACTTCCGGTTTAATGCCTCTTTTGTATACACAAATATCTCACACTGAAGATGATATCACCCAAGAGGTAGTTAGTGACGATTCAGAGGAAAAAGAACATGAGGATGTAGAAGATAACAACCGGAAAGAGAAAATACTTGGACCAAGTAGAAAGCGATTCAAGAAAGGAAAAATGCCGTCTACAACGACAAAATTATCCAAAAAACTTGAACTTTGTGAAGTTATTAAGAACAGGAGTTCATACATGAGAACTGACACTCTAGGTTGTAGAGTTGAAGAGGTTTTGAACAAGCTAGCTACACTTTCTGGATGTGAGCCAATGACTCCTCTTTTCAAGCTAGGTGCTAGACTGTTTACAAAGAAGGCAAATAGGGAGATTTTTGTAGGCTTGAGGCAACCTGAATATTAGATTGAATGGTTGAAGGTTCAACAATCACATCTAGAAATTTAGTGAAACTTTTTTAAGTAGCATTAAACTGTGTGACGTTGTTATCAAGTACTCTTTTGTATGCCTTATGATGGTATTAGGAAATAGGTCTTCATGTGGAAACTAATGTGCAAGTTCTTGCTGCTGTTTGTGTAATAACTCAATTTTTTTACGACATAACGATTTCTTGTATAGAAATTTAAGCCGTACCATGAAGGCATTCATAAAAAAGCCCGATTAAGGGTTTTTATCAAGTCTTGTGAGTTCTTGTGAGTTTATAAGACTCAAAAATGATTGCTTAGTCAAGCAAGTGATCTTTTGAGTAAAAAGGGATGGAAAACTCTATGATTTTATATTGGTCAAAGTTTGACCGAAAAAGTCAATGTTGACCCGAAAAGTCAAAGGGTTGACTAAAATGGTCAAAGGCATGACTGTATGGTAAAATGATAAGCAGTATGGGAAAAATACTATGAAAAACTGTTTTTACGGACTAGATAGTATGAATAGGATTTAAAACCACCACAGAAAAATCAAGCACACCTATAAGAAATAAAGGGCAAAAGGGCTTAAAGAAATAAGAAAAATTTAATACAGTCCATTTTTACACAGATGAATTTTGGACTGTAGTGTAGTATAACAATGCTGTGTATTAGTGAGCACAGTATTGGAAATATCTGTGTTAACTCAAAATTGGACTGTGTAATGAAGAAAAAGCCAAACAAGGCTTTTGGAGGATGACATCACTTGATCCCATATTTATGACATCATTAAAAATTTAAGCAAAATTTTGGAAAGAATTAGGGATGGTTCTAGACCATTCATGGCCGGCCACCTAAGGCACTTTTTGTGCAAAATTTTGTCTCTTCAAGGACTCTTTAACAAATATTTTTGCTTCAAGGGTTTCTAAGCAAAATTTGGATTAAAAATAAATCCAAAAAGAAATGTAATTTTCACCTATCAATAGGCCTTTGGGGGGGCGGATTTTTGGACAAAAATCAGAAAATTCCCCAAAACTTTGGCCAAAATTTTCTCTACTTTCTCTCTCTAAAAACCGAGTGTGAAAAGGCAAGGAAAAAGTGTGAGAAAAAAATTTTTGGAAACCTAAGGGTGAAGCTCTAGAGTGGTCAGTTTTCTAGTTGAATCACAAGCAAGAAATTTGAGAAATTTGGTGTTCATTTTGGTCTAGAGGACCGGTTGTGAAGTGGGAAGGAAAGGAAAAGAAAAAGTGAAGGAAAAAGCTTGGTAAGGGTGCCGGATTTTGGGTCTAGCTCAAGCCAAGGTGGCTACAATTTTTGGACTCCCATTGAACTTGAAACAAGGGTCGATGACTGTTATGGAAGCTGTTAAGAAGTTTGAGCAGTTAGCTCGTTTGTGTCCGGAACTAGTGCCGAATGAAACGGAGAAAGTTAGAAGAATGATGAAGATAATCCGCACGGATATCGCCAAACAAGTGAGTGCTGGCAGTAGCCCACCTACCCTGGTATCCGACTGTGTGAGTCGAGCCATAAGAGCTGAATATTGGATAAACCAGGACAAGGAGACAAGGGCTCAAATTTTTAAAGCAAGAAAGGAAGAAAAAGCCATGGTGAAGCAGACGCAGCCCCGCCAGAGTTCCGAGTCAAATCAGAAAAGCCAGACTAGTACCCCTACCCAAAGTTTCAAACAATTTGGGAGAAACAAGAGAAAAGGTAATTCCTCGGGTCAAGGTCAGTAAAAGAATTACCATCAGAAAAGGAACAACGGGGAAATGAGGGTAATAACACTGACTACCCGGTGTGTGCTAAATGTGGAAGGAAACAACCAGGAGTGTGCCGAATGGGGACGAATGCTTGCTTCCTCTGTGACAAGGAGGGGCATTATGCGAAGAACTGCACCTTGAATACTCAAGGCCAGAATCCTCCTTACCCGGGCCGGAATACCAATAGCCAGCTACATGCAGTTCAAGCAAAGCTGGAAGGACCCTCGATCGCTCAAGGTAGATTAGAGACTCCTGAACCTCAGGCCAGAATCTATGCTTATACCAAGGGAGATGCGGAGGCAAGAACTTCGCATGTGGTGACAGGTCAGATTTCTATCGCCACCTATGATGCTGTTGTGTTGTTTGATTCTGGTGCCACTCACTCATTCGTGTCTTTGGAGTTCGCCCAAAAATTAGGAAGAGGTATAGATAATTTAGAACAGCCCTTCAAAACCTTTTTGCCATCCGGAGAAATTTTGTGGTCCAATTCTTGGATGCGAAACACCTCCTTAGTAATTTGTGACAGAGAATTATTTGTAGATCTCATTGCAATCAAGCTTCAGGATTTCGATGTGATCTTAGGAATAGATTTCTTAGGCAAATACAACGCTAAGATTGACTGCCGAAAATGTTGTGTGACATTCAATCCTCACGGCGAAGAAGAATTTAACTTCTATGGACAGCCCCGGAGTTCAGCCATCAGATTGGTTTCGGCAATAAAGGCTTGGAAGATGTTAGCTAATGGGTGTCAATGATATTTAGCTAACATGGTAGATAAAGATCAGGAAGCGGGATTAACGCCAGAAGATGTTCCCATAGTGAAGGAGTATTTGGATATTTTTCCGAAGGCTTTTCCAGGACTTCCACTGGAACGGGAAATTTCATTCGAAATCGAGTTACTGCTTGGAGCCGCACCAATATTGAAAGCACCTTATCGAATGGCACCTGCCAAACTTAGAGAGCTTCAAGTACAGCTTCAAGAACTGCTTGAGAAAGGATTCATCCGGTAGAGTCACTCTCTGTGGGGAGCGCCTGTTTTGTTTGTGAAAAAGAAGAATGGATCATTACACATGTGTATCGATTACCGGGAGCTGAATAAAATTACGATCAAGAATAAGTATCCCCTTCCGAGGATTGATGATCTTTTCGATCAACTCAGGGGAGCGGTAGTATTTTCGAAAGTCGACTTGCGATCAGGCTATCATCAGCTTAGGATCAAAGAGTCGGATGTCTCCAAGATGGCTTTTCGAACCCGATATAGGCATTACGAATTTTTGGTTATGCCGTTTGGATTGACCAATGCCCCAGCTGCCTTTATGGACCTCATGAACCGAGTATTCAAGGAGTATTTAGATAAGTTCGTTATCGTCTTTATTGACGATATTTTGATTCACTTAAGGTCCAAAGAAGAACATGAGCATCACCTTAGGTTGGTGATGGAAATGCTAATACGAAATCAGCTGTATGCCAAGTTTACAAAATGTGAATTTTGGCTGGAAAAAGTTCATTTCTTGGGTCATGTGGTGTCAAAGGAAGGGATTTCCGTAGACCCTGCAAAAGTGGAGGCGGTTAGTGCATGGCCGACAACCAAGAACGTTACGGAAATAAGAAGTTTTCTTGGATTAGCTGGATACTACCGACGATTCATCGAGGGATTTTCCAAGATTGCAGCACCTCTCATAGCTCTTACCCGAAAGGGGAAGAAATTTGAATGGACCCAAAAATGTGAAGAAAATTTTCAAGAGCTCAAAAGGAAGCTGACAAGTGCGCCGGTGTTAATTATTCGTAATGTTGAGGCAGGAAATTTCGTGATTTACAGTGACGCTTCTAAAAATGGATTAGGAGCTGTTCTGATGCAAAATGGGAAAGTAGTCGCCTACGCATCACGACAACTGAAAAATCACGAAAGGAATTATCCTACGCATGATTTAGAGCTAGCAGTAGTAGTCTTCGCACTCAAGATCTGGAGGCACTATTTGTATGGAAATAAGTGCGAAATCTACACCGACCATCAAAGTCTCAAGTACATCTTCACTCAAAAGGAGCTCAACATGAGGCAACGTAGATGGTTGGAGCTTGTAAAGGACTACGATTGTGAGATCCTTTATCACCCTGGGAAGGCAAACAAGGTAGCTGACGCCTTAAGTAGGAAATCAGTGGGCATGCTGATGTCTATTGAAACATTTCCTAAGCCTCTACAAAAGGAGATTTCCGAGTTCAACCTGGAAATGATAATGGGCAGATTGTCTTCTCTGACCCTTCAATCCGATCTGCTAGATTCCATCAAGTCGCATCAAGAAAAGGATTCCTTTTTACTGAAAGCGCAACTTTTTGGCGGCAAGAACAAGGAATTCAAGACCTCTGCTAATGGTATCTTTTACTTCAAAGGAAGGATTTGTGTTCCTCACTTTGAATTTTTAAAGGATCAAATCATGTCCGAAGCACATAAGACGCTATATTCAGTACATCCAGGAGCTACCAAGATGTACAAGGACCTTCGAGAGAATTATTGGTGGCCAAGTATGAAGAATGAGATAGCAGAGTTCGTGTCAAAGTGCCTAACTTGTCAGAAAGTTAAGGCTGAACACCGCCATCCTGGTGGAGATTTGCAGAAAATAGAACTTCCTGAATGGAAATAGGAGCAAATTACTGTGGACTTCGTAGTAGGATTGCCCAGAACTGCAAGTGGGAATGATACGATTTGGGTTATTGTGGATAGATTAACCAAATCGGCTCACTTTATCATGATTAAGGCCACCTTTTCGGTGGAAAGATTGGCAGAGCTCTACGTGTCCCAGATCGTTAGACTGCATTGAGTGCCAAAATCGATCATCTCAGACCGTGACGGACGTTTCACTTCTCGATTTTGGACAAGTGTTCATAATGCCATAAGGTCAAAATTGAAGTTCAGTACAGCATTTCACCCCCAGACTGATGGTCAATCGGAACGAACCATCCCAACATTGGAAGATATGCTGAGGTCATGTGTCTTGGATTTCAAAGGGAATTAGGATCAGAAGCTGCCATTGATCGAATTTTCATACAATAATAGCTATCATGCTTCGATTGGTATGGCCCCATTTGAAGTATTGTATGGAAGAAAATGTCGATCTCCTATTCATTAGTAGGAAGTTGGGCAGAAGCAACTTCAAACAACCGATTTCATCAAGAAGACCTCTGAAGACATCAAGAAGATTAAGCAGAGGCTTGACATAGCTTTTAGCCGACAGAAAAGTTATGCCGATAAGCGAAGAAGACCTTTGGAGTTTCAGGTCAGAGATGCTATGTTCATCAA